>OZ038518.1:4391416-4451416 GCA_964036315.1 Acanthosepion esculentum | reverse complement strand
TTTTTAGTTTGTTCTCCTCCATGTCCATAATCGTCTCGGATATTACTTGGTCATGTTTTGATAACTGTCGAATAAAAATGTTTACGAAGTTGAGAATTAAACTTAAGTTTGAAGTGAAAAAAAAAAATTTTAATCGAGTTTCAGTATCCTCTTTGGTTCAAAATATGTTTTATTAGGTTGGTGCAAAAATAATGTCGTTTTTTGACGTTCAACTTCATGTGAGAAAACGACATTATTTTTGCACCAACCTAATATAAGATTGGGAAACTTACTTATCAATTCGGAGGGGAGAGTTCGAATTCCAGTCGAACCCATTACATTCACTTTACACCCTAATACCCTTGGGAAAGCCATGAATCCTTTTTTTCTCCTCCCCAGGGTAAATAGCAGGACAGACCGGGTTCTACAGACTTGGATATAAAATGGTCTACCGCAGAAAGAAAATGGCAACACAATGCGGGAAAAAAATCTGCCTCGTTAGTCATCTATCGAAAGATACATGATCGCCTAAGCGTGTATCACGCATGCCACATAACTGACTGACTGAGGTGCTAATACGCTTGGGGAAGGTATGAATCCTTTTTTCTGCCACCAGCTATGGGTAAACAGCCGGACAGATCGGGTTCTATAGTCTTGGATGGCAATTGGTCTACCGCAGAAAGAAATGGCAACCTACTGCGGGAAAAAAAATCTGCCTTGTCAGTCATATATCGAATGATACATGATCGCCTAAGCGTATATATAGCATGACACATAACTGACTGACTGTCGTGCTAATAGCCTTGGGAAAGCTATGAATGCTCCCCTTCTCCTCCCCCCAGCTATAGGTAAATAGCAGGACAGTCTGGGTTCTATAGCCCTGGATGGCAACTGGTCTACGGCAGAAGGAAATGGCAACCTACTGCAGGAAAAAAATCTACCTCGGCAGTCATGTATCGAAAGATACATGATCGCCTAAGCTTGTATCACCCATGGCACGTAACTGACTGAATTTTGAAGAGAAATAAATTTAATTCGTTTTGATATAAGTTTGATATTTCTACCATGTCCCAAACGTGTTTCAACGGATTCAAGACGTTACGTATCAAACAAACTTTTAAATTTTCAGTTTCAGTTTCAAATTTGTTTTATCGGATTGATAACCTAACGTAACAATGGACACTTTTAAGTTTGAAGAGAAATAAATTTAACTCATTTTCCTCCTGGTCTCACTGTATATTGCTGTAGTTTGAAGTTTTAGTTTTAAACTTATTTTTTAGTATTGAAGACCGTAGTTATCAATTAACCGCCGTAATTCTGAAGAGAAAACTTTTCCGTCATTTTGGTAACAGTTTCATTATTCTGTCTGGTTTAAAACGTGTATCATATGATTGGAGACCTTACTTATCAATCAGCTCCTGTAATTTTGAAGAGAAATAAATTTACTTCATTCAGATACCAGTTTCATTATTCTGTCTGGTTTAAAACGTGTATCATATGATTGGAGACCTTACTTATCAATCAGCTCCTGTAATTTTGAAGAGAAATAAATTTACTTCATTTAGATACCAGTTTCATTATTCTGTCTGGTTTAAAACGTGTATCATATGCTTGGAGACCTTACTTATCAATCAGTTGCTGTAATTTTGAAGAGAAATAAATTTACTTCATTTAGATACCACTTTCATTATGCTATCTGGTCTAAAACATGTTTTGTAGGATTGGAGACCTTACTTATCAATCAACCGTCGGAACCTTGAATAGAAATAAATTGACTCTATTTTGATACAAGTTTAATTATTTTCTTTTCTCTAAATAGGATTAAAGAGCTCATCACTCAACCTTCATATTTATTTAACATCTCAGGATGTGCTTTGTTTTGTTTTTCTTTGTCGACCAATTCCACATCGTCCAGGGAAAGACGATAAGCTACCTTCCGCGTCTTGGGGATGACGATAAATTAAAACCCACATCGAGTAAGACGATAAACTATGTCCAACATCAACGTCTCTGATCAGGAGGTTTTTGAGGACCGTGGAAACAGCTCTTAATTGCAGATGTTCCCAGGTCCACCCTGACCTGGGGTGGTACCATCTGTTAGGACCCAGCTATGGGCAAATATTTGACACCCAAACTTGAGCGAACATACTATGAATGGGTAAAAATAGGTTTTAATACCACAAATACTTTGTAAAAAAAAATATTACCAGCAAAAAACATCTGAAAGTAAAAATTGTTAAAAAAACTTTGCCAACTGTACATTTTTGAGAAAAAATATTACCAGCTATAAATTTTATGAAAAAAAAAATTACCAGCAATAAAAATCTTGACGGCATTAAATAACCCATTGAGGTTGATAAACCGGAAATAGAACCAAAAATATTACCAGCAATAAAAATCTTGACGGCATTAAATAACCCATTGAGGTTGATAAACCGGAAATAGAACCAAAAAATATTAGCAGCAATAAAAATCTTGACGGCATTAAATAACCCATTGAGGTTGATAAACCGGAAATAGAACCAAAAAATATTAGCAGCAATAAAAATCTTGACGGCATTAAATAACCCATTGAGGTTGATAAACCGGAAATAGAACCAAAAAATATTAGCAGCAATAAAAATCTTGACGGCATTAAATAACCCATTGAGGTTGATAAACCGGATATAGAACCAAAAAATATTAGCAGCAATAAAAATCTTGACGGCATTAAATAACCCATTGAGGTTGCTACACCGGAAATAAAACCAAAAAATATTACCAGCAATAAAAATCTTGTTGGCGTTAAATAACTCATTGAATTGATATTTCGTAAAATAAACAAACTGAACCAAACCAAAGCAATTAGATATCTTTTTTCTTCATCCGGGTTTCCTAAAAATCTCGTTGTATTTTCTTTTCCTTTTCCTTCTTCTCATCATTCTCATTATCGATTTTCTGTTTCGACATCGTTTGTTATTCCCTCAAAACTCTTTCACATCTTTTCTCTATTTCGATTTCTTTCCTCTTTGTTCTCTCTCCGTTACTCCTCCATCCGTTTTCTCTCATCTTTTTTTTCTTTTTCGCGTGTTTTTTTTCTTTTTAACCAATTTAGCCATTGTTCGTTTATCTTATTCGTAAATAAAGGAAAAAAAAAACAAACCCTGGACTTCTTTTCTTAAATATTTATTATCCAAACAGCATTCTTCACACGTCGTATTTCTTTCTTGACCTCCTAAAAAGCCTTTTCTAGTGAACCTTCTTATATTGACGATGACGAAAAGCGAAATATAATGACAGAAATTCATATGAATTATTGTCAGGTTGCTAGGGAAATCGATTTTTCAAATCGTCGAATGATTAGCCCTTTTGAACGACCGACATTAGTGTCGAAGGTTGACTTTGAAACCGGAGGATGGCGTCCATGATGACCGTTAATGGTTACGAAAAATTCCGAGACAATCATTAAATCGATAAATAATGATATATTTAAAACTTATTTATTTGTAAGTTAAATCAATTGTCCGTTTCTTTTTGACAAATACATCGATCATTTTGTTGTAGAAAATACCAGCTCAACGTTCTTTGTTTGTTTTTTTAAAGAAAAAATCGGTTTCACACCAAGCAAGACAGTAAAGCCAGTAAGACGCAAGGGGTTACCGCGTGAGTAAAAATCATTAATGATCAGACGGAAGTGAAAAGAGTAATCAGAAGAACAGTAGATAGGGATTGATACTGCATTTAATTTTTCGGAGATAAAAGTTGGGCGTCCTGGGTATGACGATAAACTACATCCACGTCCTGGGTATGACGATAAACTACATCCGCGTCCTGGGTATGACGATAAAGTACATCCGCGTCCTGGGTATGACAATAAACTACATCCGCGTCCTGGGTATGACGATAAACTACATCCGCGTCCTGGGTATGACGATAAACTACATCCGTGTTCTGGGTATGACGATAAAGTACATCCGCGTCCTGGGTATGACAATAAACTACATCTGCATCCTGGGTATGACGATAAACTACATCCGCGTCCTGGGTATGACGATAAACTACATCCACGTCCCGGGTATGACGATAAACTACATCCGCGTCCTGGGTATGACGATAAACTACATCCGCGTCCTGGGTATGACAATAAACTACATCCGCGTCCTGCGTATGACGATAAACTACATCCGCGTCCTGGGTAAGACGATAAACTACCTCCAACAGCAAGGCTAAAGATAATACGTTTTTGACAAAAATAATGTCGCCAGCTGTATGTTTTTGAAAGAAAGAAAAAATAATAATATTACCAGCTATACGTTTTTGATAAAAATAATATTATCAGCTATACAATTTTGAGAAAAAAAAATATTAACAGAAATGTATTTTTGACAAAACAAAAATATTACCAGGAAAAAAAGAAAAAAGTTGTCGGCATTAAATGACCCATTGAGGTTGATATACCGTAAAACAAAACAAATAAACAAACAAATTAAAGATGGCTGGAAGGTATGGGGCAGGAAAGGAATTCCACAAGTGAGAAGTGCGAGAAAAGAAATTGTTAGTATAAAACTTAGGGCTACACCTAGCGTGCACAACAATACACACACACACACACACACATATATATATATATGTATTCCCGCGGATCTATGTAAAGTACCAGGTTGAGAACTGGCGCGGGCTAGCTGCTCTTGACGAGGGTGAAAGGACTCTCTCTAAGCGAGCTTTGGTTAGCAATCCTTTTAGTGTTGGTTTCTTAATAATAATAATAATAAAAAAACTTCAGATGGGAAGAAAAACTCATGACAGCTTAACTAAGTTCCACACATATCCGGATACTGCGAAAAACTATACGAAACAACATCAACCTCATCTTGGCACTTGAAATATACGAACCCTCCAAGACAACAACTCAGCACCAGAAAGAAAAGCAGCTCTGGTAGCATTGATGCTAAAGAATTTACAACATTGCTATAGCTGCACTGAGAAGTAACCATCAGTCGACTAAATAAAACGAGAAAACAAAATAAGACATCTAACAGTGTTCCTGCTACACTTGGATACAAAACATTTTTCTCTAATGTTTGGGGTCTTTTGTGCAATTCTCGAGCTGTTCTCCAAAGTCATTCCCGTCAAGCGGAGAATTCGTTCGTGGTTGTCGGAACCTCATATGTCGAACTCGACGGGAGAATCCATCTGTAACTTACCAGACGATATGCGTACATGAATGCCATCATCCGCTTTGAAATAGATACCCGACCCTACCTCAGCTTGATCTCGTTTCAAAAGGTGACTGATATGTGGATAAGAATTAACTGTTAGACCACCTAACCAAAATGGCCGCCCCAGCCGTTTCCATAGTAATTAATTTTACGAACGAACATGCTTATAAAGATGCGTAAATTTCAAGATTGGTTATTCCTAAATTTTCGTTTGAGGATGAAACAGGGATTGATACCTTAATTCAATTTAATTTTAATAATCATATTGAGGGTTTCGGCTCTCGTTTATGAAACGTGAGAACTCTTATGTAGCAAAGGAATCATATTTTGAAAAAAATAATTATAATATATATATATATATATATATATAAATATATATATATATACACACACACATACACACACACACACACATATATATATATATATATATATATATATATAGAGAGAGAGAGAGAGAGAGAGTGATAGATAGATAAATAGATAGATAGATAGATAGATAGATAGATAAGGAATAGACTGAGATAGATAGATGATGAACAGACTGAGATAGAGAGATAAGGAACAGACATGGATAGATAGATAGATAGATAGATAGATAGATAGATAGAAAAGGAACAGACAGATAGATAGATGATGAACAGACTGAGATAGATAGATAAGGAACAGACATAGATAGATAGATAGATAGATAGATAGATAGATAGATAGGTAGATAGATAGATAAGGGACAGACTGAAATAGATAGATGATGAACGGACTGAGATAGATA
The DNA here is from genome assembly GCA_964036315.1 of Acanthosepion esculentum. Classification (NCBI taxonomy): domain Eukaryota; kingdom Metazoa; phylum Mollusca; class Cephalopoda; order Sepiida; family Sepiidae; genus Acanthosepion; species Acanthosepion esculentum. The sequence continues at coordinate 4,445,467 of OZ038518.1, read as the reverse complement.
AATAAGGAACATAGATAGATAGATAAGGAACAGACTGAGATAGATAGATGATGAACAGACTGAGATAGATAAATAAGGAACAGACATAGATAGATAGATAGATAGATAGATAGATAGATAGATAGATAGGAACAGGCTTAGATAGATAGATAGATAGATAGATAGATAGATAGATAGATAGATAGATAGATAGTGAGCAGACTGAGATAGATAGATAGATAGATAGATAGGAATAGGCTTAGATAGATAGATAGATAGATAGATAGATAGATAGATAGATAGATAGATAGATAGATAGATATAGAGTGAACAGACTGAGATAAATAGATAGATAGATAGATATTAGCCGGTTTCACACCATGCAAGGCATTAAAGACACTAAGTCAGAAGGGTTTGCTCAGTATTCTGCCATAATCCTTGCCTTCAGTTCATCGTTGGGGTTACAAGAAATATTGTTGGTCTCTCGCTCAACTGCACCCCACACCTAATAACCAAGTGGGTGCAGTCTGGGGGAGTTAGGAGACCAAATACAAAGGGTGATGTGGTCGCAGAAATTGTCTGAGAGCCATGACTGAGTTCTCCTGTTTGTGTGGCATGCTGCAGAATCCTGTTGCCAGATATGGGGTCTACCACCCTCTTGACTCGGGGCAGCACTACTTTCTCAACACACTTCATCTAGTCTTCCATGTTGAGTTTGATACCTTTGCCAACAAATTCGGCAGTTTTTTTTTCTTTTCAACTCTTACTGGATCCTCTGCAGGCTGAAACCAAAGTAGCGGATTCAACTGATCTCCTGATTTTTAAAGTATATATATATATATATATATATATATATATATATATATATATATATATATATATATATATATATATGTATATATATGTATATATACATATATATCTATCTATATATATATATATATATATATATGCAGAAATATAGTCTTAAAGTGTGCTATATTTATGGGGTAAAGTGCTCAATATCAGAGATAGAGCGTGTGTAAATACAAAAGTGGACATGGAAGTCAGCACTTAGAGGCGACAGTCTGTTTCATGCTAGTGCAATCGCCTGACGATTGCACTAGCATGAAACAGACTGTCGCCTCTAAGTGCTGACTTCCATGTCCACTTTTATATTTATATATATATATATATATATATATATATATATATATATATATATATATATATATATACATGTATACATATGAATTTAAAAGTCCCACGAGGCTGGCACCCTGTTCCCACCCCTTCACCGTTGAAACTGTTAGATGTAGACGTCTCTTCTACTCCAATAGCTTCATGTCTCGCACATCTCGGATGTGGAACTCCCTTCCTTATTCCTGTTTCCCTGACAAATACAATCTCCAACTATTTATGTGTAACGTCAATCGACATCTCCAGTTGCCTTGATCTATCCACTTCCCTTTTCCACACCCTTTCACCTTTCATTCCTATCTGCTCTCGCTCCTAATCTTCTGAAACCCCCTTGCCTTGATCGATCCACTATCTTTCTCCACATCCTCTCCTTTCCCACTCCTATCTGCTCTTCCTCCAAACCTTCTGTAACCCCTTACCTGCTAGTGGCTTCCAGCCTTGCTTGGGGTGATAAGATTAATATATATATATATATATATATATATATATATATATATATATATATATATATATATATATATAATGACTGCTTTGTAGGCTTGGAGATCTTAATTATTATTTAATCTATCTGGCATTTTATAAAACTTTTAAATTAATACTTGATATTTGCAAGAGCGTGGAAATATTTTTATGAAAAGTGTGCATGATTTGAGAAATATTTTCACAAATGATATTTGTAGCCAATCAGTGTTTGAGCCTCTACAAAGAACATTTTTTTAAAAATCGTATCACCCCAAGCAAGGCAGTAAAGATATTAAGACACAAGGAGTTACCGGGTGTAGAAGAATTAGGAACAGAAACATTACTCATGGTAGAGAACAAAGAGTAATCTTAAGGCTGTGGACAGTGTTCGATATGACATTAAAATATTTGCAGATTAAATTTGACTGGAAAGCATGGAGCTGGAAGGGAGTTCGACAAGCGAGAAGTGCGAGAGAAGAAACTGTTAGCATAGAACATACGGTTACATCTAGCCATTTCAACTGTAAAATGATGAGACCTTGCTGCCAATCTATAAGGCCGTGGATGTAATACCGTGAGAGAGAAGAAACTGTTAGCATAGAACTTACGGTTACATCTAGCCATTTCAACTGTAAAATGATGAGACCTTGCCACCAATCTATAAGGCCGTGGATGTAATACCGTGAGAGAGAAGAAAATGTTAGCATAGAACTTACGGTTACATCTAGCCATTTCAACTGTAAAATGATGTGACCTTGCCGCCAATGTATAAGTCCGTGGATGTAATACCGTGAGAGAGAAGAAAATGTTAGCATAGAACTTACGGTTACATCTAGCCATTTCAACTGTAAAATGATGAGATCTTGCCGCCAATGTATAAGGCCGTGGATGTAATACCGTGAGAGAGAAGAAACTGTTAGCATAGAACTTACGGTTACATCTAGCCATTTCAACTGTTAAATGATGAGACCTTGCCGCCAATCTATAAGGCCGTGGATGTAATACCGTGAGAGAGAAGAAACTGTTAGCATAGAACTTACGGTTACATCTAGCCATTTCAACTGTAAAATGATGAGACCTTGCCGCCAATGTATAAGTCCGTGGATGTAATACCGTGAGAGAGAAGAAACTGTTAGCATAGAACTTACGGTTACATCTAGCCATTTCAACTGTAAAATGATGTGACCTTGCCGCCAATGTATAAGTCCGTGGATGTAATACCGTGAGAGAGAAGAAAATGTTAGCATAGAACTTACGGTTACATCTAGCCATTTCAACTGTAAAATGATGAGACCTTGCCGCCAATGTATAAGGCCGTGGATGTAATACCGTGAGAGAGAAGAAACTGTTAGCATAGAACTTACGGTTACATCTAGCCATTTCAACTGTAAAATGATGAGACCTTGCCGCCAATGTATAAATCCGTGGATGTAATACCGTGAGAGAGAAGAAACTGTTAGCATAGAACTTACGGTTACATCTAGCCATTTCAACTGTAAAATGATGTGACCTTGCCGCCAATGTATAAGTCCGTGGAAGTAATACCGTGAGAGAGAAGAAAATGTTAGCATAGAACTTACGGTTACATCTAGCCATTTCAACTGTAAAATGATGAGACCTTGGCGCCAATGTATAAGGCCGTGGATGTAATACCGTGAGAGAGAAGAAACTGTTAGCATAGAACTTACGGTTACATCTAGCCATTTCAACTGTTAAATGATGAGACCTTGCCGCCAATCTATAAGTCCGTGGATGTAATACCGTGAGAGAGAAGAAACTGTTAGCATAGAACTTACGGTTACATCTAGCCATTTCAACTGTAAAATGATGAGACCTTGCCGCCAATGTATAAGTCCGTGGATGTAATACCGTGAGAGAGAAGAAACTGTTAGCATAGAACTTACGGTTACATCTAGCCATTTCAACTGTAAAATGATGTGACCTTGCCGCCAATGTATAAGTCCGTGGATGTAATACCGTGAGAGAGAAGAAAATGTTAGCATAGAAGTTACGGTTACATCTAGCCATTTCAACTGTAAAATGATGAGACCTTGCCACCAATGTATAAGGCCGTGGATGTAATACCGTGAGAGAGAAGAAACTGTTAGCATAGAACTTACGGTTACATCTAGCCATTTCAACTGTTAAATGATGAGACCTTGCCGCCAATCTATAAGGCCGTGGATGTAATACCGTGAGAGAGAAGAAACTGTTAGCATAGAACTTACGGTTACATCTAGCCATTTCAACTGTTAAATGATGAGACCTTGCCGCCAATGTATAAGTCCGTGGATGTAATACCGTGAGAGAGAAGAAACTGTTAGCATAGAACTTACGGTTACATCTAGCCATTTCAACTGTAAAATGATGTGACCTTGCCGCCAATGTATAAGGCCGTGGATGTAATACCGTGAGAGAGAAGAAAATGTTAGCATAGAACTTACGGTTACATCTAGCCATTTCAACTGTAAAATGATGAGACCTTGCCGCCAATGTATAAGGCCGTGGATGTAATACCGTGAGAGAGAAGAAACTGTTAGCATAGAACTTACGGTTACATCTAGCCATTTCAACTGTAAAATGATGAGACCTTGGCGCCAATGTATAAGGCCGTGGATGTAATACCGTGAGAGAGAAGAAACTGTTAGCATAGAACTTACGGTTACATCTAGCCTTTTCAACTGTTAAATGATGAGACCTTGCCGCCAATCTATAAGGCCGTGGATGTAATACCGTGAGAGAGAAGAAACTGTTAGCATAGAACTTACGGTTACATCTAGCCATTTCAACTGTAAAATGATGAGACCTTGCCGCCAATGTATAAGTCCGTTGATGTAATACCGTGAGAGAGAAGAAACTGTTAGCATAGAACTTACGGTTACATCTAGCCATTTCAACTGTAAAATGATGTGACCTTGCCGCCAATGTATAAGTCCGTGGATGTAATACCGTGAGAGAGAAGAAAATGTTAGCATAGAACTTACGGTTACATCTAGCCATTTCAACTGTAAAATGATGAGACCTTGCCGCCAATGTATAAGGCCGTGGATGTAATACCGTGAGAGAGAAGAAACTGTTAGCATAGAACTTACGGTTACATCTAGCCATTTCAACTGTAAAATGATGAGACCTTGGCGCCAATCTATAAGGCCGTGGATGTAATACCGGGAGAGAGAAGAAACTGTTAGCATAGAACTTACGGTTACATCTAGCCATTTCAACTGTTAAATGATGAGACCTTGCCGCCAATCTATAAGGCCGTGGATGTAATACCGTGAGAGAGAAGAAACTGTTAGCATAGAACTTACGGTTACATCTAGCCATTTCAACTGTAAAATGATGAGACCTTGCCGCCAATGTATAAGTCCGTGGATGAAATATCGTGAGAGAGAAGAAACTGTTAGCATAGAACTTACGGTTACATGTAGCCATTTCACCCGTAAAATGATGAGACCTTGCCGCCAATCTATAAGGCCGTGTATGTAATACCGTGAGAGAGAAGAAACTTTTAGCATAGAACTTACGGTTACATCTAGCCATTTCAAATGTAAAATGATGAGACCTTGCCGCCAATTTATAAGGCCATGAATGTAATACCGTGAGAGAGAAGAAACTTTTAGCATAGAACTTACGGTTACATCTAGCCATTTCAACTGTAAAATGATGAGACCTTGCCGCCAATCTATAAGGCCATGAATGTAATACCGTGAGAGAGAAGAAACTGTTACCATAGAACTTACGGTTACATCTAGCCATTTCAAATGTAAAATGATGAGACCTTGCCCCCAATCTATAAGGCCGTGGATGTAATACCGTGAGAGAGAAGAAACTGTTAGCATAGAACTTACGGTTACATCTAGCCATTTCAACTGTAAAATGATGAGACCTTGCCGCCAAACTATAAGGCCGTGGATGTAATACCGTGTGAGAGATGAAACTGTTAGCATAGAACTTACGGTTACATCTAGCCATTTCAACTGTAAAATGATGAGACCTTGCCGCCAATCTATAAGGCCGTGGGTGTAATACCGTGTGAGAGATGAAACTGTTAGCATAGAACTTACGGTTACATCTAGCCATTTCAACTGTAAAATGATAAGACCTTGCCCCCAATCTATAAGGCCGTGGATGTAATACCGTGAGAGAGAAGAAACTGTTAGCATAGAACTTACGGTTACATCTAGCCATTTCAACTGTAAAATGATGAGACCTTGCCACCAATCTATAAGGCCGTGGATGTAATACCGTGAGAGAGAAGAAACTGTTAGCATAGAACTTACGGTTACATCTAGCCATTTCAACTGTAAAATGATGAGACCTTGCCGCCAATCTATAAGGCCGTGGATGTAATACCGTGAGAGAGAAGAAACTGTTAGCATAGAACTTACGGTTACATCTAGCCATTTTAACTGTAAAATGATGAGACCTTGCCGCCAATTTATAAGGCCATGAATGTAATACCGTGAGAGAGAAGAAACTGTTAGCATAGAACTTACGGTTACATCCAGCCATTTCAACTGTAAAATGATGAGACCTTGCCACCAATCTATAAGGCCGTGGATGTAATACCGTGAGAGAGAAGAAACTGTTAGCATAGAACTTACGGTTACATCTAGCCATTTCAACTGTAAAATGATGAGACCTTGCCGCCAATCTATAAGGCCGTGGATGTAATACCGTGAGAGAGAAAAAACTGTTAGCATAGAACTTACGGTTACATCTAGCCATTTCAATTGTAAAATGATGAGACCTTGGCGCCAATCTATAAGGCCGTGGATGTAATACCGTGAGAGAGAAGAAACTGTTAGCATAGAACTTATGGTTACATCTAGCCATTTCAACTGTAAAATGATGAGACCTTGCCGCCAATCTATAAGGCAATGAATGTAATACCGTGAGAGAGAAGAAACTGTTAGCATAGAACTTACGGTTACATCTAGCCATTTCAACTGTAAAATGATGACACCTTGGCGCCAATCTATAAGGCCGTGGATGTAATACCGTGAGAGAGAAGAAACTGTTAGCATAGAACTTACGGTTACATCTAGCCATTTCAACTGTGAAATGATGAGACCTTGCCGCCAATCTATAAGGCCGTGGATGTAATATCGTGAGAGAGAAGAAACTGTTAGCATAGAACTTACGGTTACATCTAGCCATTTCAACTGTAAAATGATGAGACCTTGGCGCCAATCTATAAGGCCGTGGATGTAATACCGTGAGAGAGAAGAAACTGTTAGCATAGAACTTACGGTTACATCTAGCCATTTCAACTGTAAAATGATGAGACCTTGCCGCCAATCTATAAGGCCGTGGATGTAATATCGTGAAAGAGAAGAAACTTTTAGCATAGAACTTACGGTTACATCTAGCCATTTCAACTGTAAAATGATGAGACCTTGCCGCCAATCTATAAGGCCGTGGATGTAATATCGTGAGAGAGAAGAAACTGTTAGCATAGAACTTACATTTACATCTAACCAGCTCATGATGAGATCTCCACTCTTGTACTGCGCTTAGATTTTTAAAAAAATGTCGAGGTACCATAGCGAAACGCTCATCCGAACAATTACCTTCAAAATATTTATAGAAAAACATAGTGAGGTAACATTATGTAAGTGGGAAAATGGTTGAAGTCGAGCTGCCAGAGCAGGACTAACAATATTGCTGAGTCTTCTTTGGATTTTTGCAAGGAGCTCAAAGTAAACAGCACGGGCACAGGATCATGGTACCTTCATATCCGTCAAAAGAACGAAGCAGGTGACCCAAGTATATTTTTCCTTTCCTTCTTGTGTTCTCGACCACTCAAACTTAACACCTAAACCGACTTTCACAAGACTGTGACATTTTCTCTAATCGTGTACATACATCATGGGCACTGGGTGGCCTACAGATTCAAGGGTGTTCTCTAAGTGTAACACTCTACTACACGATTGCTTCTTTACAATTAGTCCAAAGAAATGAAGCTATGGGAGATTTAAATGAACAATTATCATGAGTCCCTGTCTATATTTCTGAGATGAGATATTATGTACACTATTTACATTATTCTGACTATTGTCCTCATCTTTGACGCCTTATTTATTACAACGTTTCGGCCCTTCAGTATATGTCTATATATCTGAGATGAGGTATTATGTACACTATTTACATTATTCTGACTATTGTCCTCATCTTTGACGCCTTATTTATTACAACGTTTCGCCCCTTCAGTATATGTCTATATATCTGAGATGAGGTATTATATACACTATTTACATTATTCTAATTATTGTCCTCATCTTTGACGCCATATTTATTACAACGTTTCGCCACTTCAGTATCTGTCTATATATCTGAGATGAGGTATTATGTACACTATTTACATTATTCTGACTATTATCCTCATCTTTGTCACCATATTTATTACAATTTTCCGGCCCTTCAGTATCTGTCTATATATCTGAGATGAGGTATTATGTACACTATTTGCATTATTCTGATTATTGTCCTCATCTTTGACGCCATATTTATTACAAAGTTTCGCCCCTTCAGTACCTGCCTATATTTCTGAGATGAAGTATTATGTACACTATTTAAATTACTCGGACTATTGTCCTCATCTATCCATATTTATTACAATGTTTCGGCAGATGTACGCTCCGGCCTTCTTCAGGACACATGGCACAGTGGGTAAAGACGTTGGTTAGATCCAGTGACAAGACCCAAAGTGTGTGAGTTCGATATCCGGTTAAGGCAGTGGAGAACTTGGAGAGGGGAATTAACAGGAGATAACTGATAACTGGCATCCATTAAACATGGCACGTGGAACTAGAACAGTCTACCCCAGTGTGCAAAATAAAGCGTTCAGTTCGATATTCCAATCACCTGAAGAAGGCCGGTAGCTGTTAGGTACTTTGATCAGCAGTTTCAGCCACACGTGTAGCTGCAGTTGAAGAAGCGTTTCTCCTCAGTCGTAAGTCATTTGAACAGCGGTTTCAGCCTCACGCGCAGCAGCAGTGGAAGGGGCATTTTCTCCTCAGCCATTCAGTCCTTTGATCATTTTCAGCCTCGCGCGCAGAAGCGTTCACGTATGCTCTTCTGGAAAGCCGATGGCTTCGTTGATCTTCGGACTCAGTGGCTCAGATTGAAGCATTCCGAGAGACATTTTGAGACAGGCTAACTGAACGTTCTATAGACGATTCATTTTCTTCTTGTTTGCATAGCGGACCTGTTGGCAGCGGTTTTTCGACCGAGCCAAGTTCTTTTCTTTGGTGACATATCTTGGACAAGTATGAATTGTCAAATGGAATGCGTGGGCAAATACCAGAAGAGAACGCTGTAATGCTACAAGGATCACTGGAGCTCGAATAACTTTAGGAAAGTTTGGAAAAATAAATGTTGAGTAATAAAAAAGCAAGCTTACTTATTACGACGGTGAATGCAATGCAAAAACTGGCAGGACAATAAAAAAAATTAAATTGGGAACAGCTATGAACGACAATGAAAGCAATGACTTAAAACTGTAGTCGTATGCTTTTCTGCAATGGAAAAGATAACCTCACTTGATTGCTTGGCCAAGAGAGGGGGGATGTGTAATTTGGACTCAAACCCGGCACTGAAGAATTATCCATCAAACAAAAAAAAATTATCGAGATCTGATGAAAACTGTGGAAACGCATTAACAACATCCGATCTCTCTCTCTCTCACACACACACAGACACACACACACACACACAGACACACACACACACACACACACACACACACACACACACACACACACACACATACATGCATACACACATTTTGACGCGAATACATTCATCGCATACGGTATGTCTATTAAAATTGATGTCAGTGTTATTTTAATTTTTGCGTCATTCACACGAAAATTTATCTATCTGTTATGGTGAAACACACCCAGTCTATAGATAATAGACTCTCCCATGTAGTAGAACTCTAAGTAGGGGTCAGTGAGTGTCGACGGGAGTCGAATACGAAAGTAGTCAGCTACCACAACTGGATTACTCTGCGTAATACTTATTATAACAAGTTCTTTACGTTTTTTTTTTTTTACGTTGAACCTATTTAGGATCGAATTTAGTCCAAATACAGTTTCCACTGAGGAAATAACTCTACAACAATATCGCACCCCTGGATATCTGTTAAAAAGAGATGTCAATGTTTTCTTCTTTGTTTTTTTTTTCTTCTTTTTTTTTCAGCATTTCACCCCAATCAAGGCGGGAGTGCCAGTAATACGCAAGAGGCTACAGGGTGAGAAAGTAAGGAAAAAAGACTGGGTAGAGGGATGTTGAGGAAAAGATAATTAAAAAAAAAGTCATCAGAAGATGTCGATTGACATTACAATTTAAGTTTTGAAAATTATAGCTATCGAGGAAGCAAGTAAGAGGAAGGGAGTTCCACTGTCGGGAAGTGAGCAAGAAGAAGCTGTTGGAGTAGAAGAGGCGGCTGCATTTAACTGTTTCGAAAGTTTAAAGGGTGGGGCCGAGATGGGACAGACTGAAGAAAAGAGGGACAGAGGAAAACATCGCGTGACATACTTGAGGAGCCTGAGCAAATGGATGATGCAACAGATTTGGGGAGAAATAACAAAAAGATAGAACTTATTAAGATCTGCATAAAAACAGGAACATGGGGGAGTACCATGATCGCCTAGGTCGGGAAGGGACAGGGCACATAAAAGAACTTACGACCCTGTGAATTTATGACAGTCTTCTACAGAGTGTTGACGATAAAAAAAAAAAAACAATTATCAGTTTTTAATTAAAACGCTTCTGGGATGTTAAATAACTAATTTATTTAGTTGAAATAGGCACCATGTTGATGAATGACTTCTTTAACATATAAGGAAATTCTTGATCCTATCTTCAAAAAAATTATCATCTTTTGATGTGTTAAACATTTCAAATGCTTCGATTACCTCTTCCATATTGGAGAATGTTTTATTGCATTTGAAAATACTCAAAATGCTTAAATAAATGGTAATCAGTAGGAGAGATATCAAGTGAATATGGAGGATGAGGCAAAATTTCATAATTCAGACTCCAGATTTTGGACAGTTGATTGAGAAGTGTGCGTCCGTGCGTTGTCGCAGAGCAAAATTGGGCCATCCCCATTCACAAGTCTAGGATGTTTCTTTTTCTGTTTTTCTTGCATACGCCCAGTTTCTCCACAATACGAGGTTGCTGTTTTTGGTGAGAGGAAAAAGATCATCCAGCCTTCAGTATTGATAACAACATTTATACTCTGGCTTCCATCTTTAAAGTCCAATCAAAACCGTCAAGAAAACGGTGAATAAATTTTAAAAAGAGGGAACATTACAGAGGAATACTGGATTAGGAGGTCACAACAGGAAGAGGGATCATCATTTCTACTTAGATCTAAAGAGATCAATTAGAAATGATCCCGCTGAGTCCACGAGAGAGAGGAGTTTCACTTATGACAGTCCAAAGAGCAGTGAAAACACTCTTGAAAATCAAATCGTATATGAAACCTGAGAGACACCTTGTTACTTCAAGGCAGAAAGTTAAAAGATTGGAGAGGGCGAAGATCATCATGAATAAGTTGGAAAATGATCCTGGAATTATATATATATATATATATATATATATATATATATATATATATATATATGCGCGTGTGTGTTTGTGTGGGGGGGTTGTGTATGTGTTTGTGTGTGAAATTTATTTCAATTCGTCATGAGCTTCTGATCCTTAGCTATGATTAATTAATGATGAACAGGTCATTTTCGTTTTTGATCGAATTCATCACGATTCTTTTGTTAAGCTTGGGGAGTAATTATTCATTCTTATTGCTCAAAGTAGAGTCCAGTGGCGTTATAAAAAGTGCGGAGATTTCCTGTAAGATATCTTTAATCATTTATAAGATACAACGTTTCAAATCTTTATCAAACAATTGAACAATTTTACTGTTTCACCTGTTTTATATATATATATATATATATATATATAATGGTAGTACTCGTTTGGAAAAACCTCGGATAGCTCAACATGCTGAGGAACAAAATCGGTACGCGAGGAAAAATTGCAAATAAAAAAAGAAAGAACCAGGAAGATTAAAACAAGACGAAACAATCGTCAGTTGTTTAAGATCCAAGTCCAAAGAAGAAGAAAAAACAGACAAAATGAGTAAAAAGACAACGACGTAGAGTGCTCAATACGCTAAGTAGGGCGGTTAACTAGAATAATGCTTAGGAGCCTGGCAAACCTAAAGAGATCTTCAGGGTAAAACACAGAATATATAATTATATTTATATATATATATATATATATATATATATATATATATATATATATATATATATATATATCTGTGTTTTATATATATATATATATATATATATATATATATTCTGTGTTTTATATATATATATATATATATATTCTGTGTTTTATATATATATATATATATATATATTCTGTGTTTTATATATATATATATATATATATATATATATATATATATATATATATATATATATATATATTCTGTGTTTTACCCTGAAGATCTGAAGATCTCTTTAGGTTTGCCAGGCTCCTAAGGATTATTCTAGTTAACCGCTCTACTTAGCGTATTGAGCACTCTACGTCGTTGTCTTTTTACTCATTTTGTCTGTTTTTTCATTTTGATTTCTGAGGAAAGACCGAGGTGGTCTGAAATATTAAATAAATAAATATATACAAAAACACAGAAATAAATACTTTCATAAAAAAAACACCCAATTTTGTTTCATTTATTTAATCCAGATATTATATATATATTTATATATATATATATATATATATATATATATATATATATATATATATATATATATATATATATATATGAAGAAATATAGTCGATAAATGTGGTATATTTATGGGATAAAGTGCTCAATATTAGAGATAGAGCGTGTGTAAATATATATATATATATATATATATATATATATGAAGAAATATAGTCTTAAAATGTGGTATATTTATGGGATAAAGTGCTCAATATTAGAGATACAGCTTGTGCAAATATATATATATATACTTATATATATATATATATATATATATATATATAGAGAGAGAGAGAGAGAGAGAGAGAGAGAAATATAGTCTTAAATGTGGTATATTTAGGGGATAAAGTGCTGAATATTAGAGATAGAGCCTGTGTAAATATATATATGTATATATATATATATATATATATATATATATATATATATATACCCGATGCGATGAGAACGAAGTGACTTGACGTGCCTAAACTTTGACCGATGTTTATCAACGAAAAAATGTCCACACACCAATCAACATTAACCACCCGCTCCACCCACCACCAAACTGCTATCAACAACCACTATTGTTTCACTCAGATACGTTATGTATATTTTGTATGTACATTTTTCTTCTCCCAAAAATGGAAAATAGGAAGTGACGTTTTACAACCGGGCTTGCTTACAGGATCGTTCATAACCATTTCCGACCCACACCCGTAGATGTACAGTTAAAATGCACTGAAACCAAGTTGCATCTTTGTAGTGAGTAAAATGGTTTTGTCTATATGATAAAATTATAATAAATAAATAAGATATATATATATATATATATATATATATATATATATATATATATATATATATATATACTAAAATAATCCTAAGAAGCCAGGCAGACGTACCTAGGTTTTACCTAAACGGACCTTCAGTGCAAAGAGTTACTCTGAAGATCCGTTTAGGTGAAACCTAAGTAGATTTGCCTGGCTCCTTAGGATTATATATATATATATATATATATATATATATATATATATATATATATATATATATATATCTGTATATATACCGGTGGACGAAAATAAGAAATTATACTGCTTAATAAATAAACAGACCGTCTACTCAAATACAAGCATCCACTAAAAATGTCGTTTAATTAATATAAATCTGTCATTTTCTACTTCTTTTCATATATATCGCTGTACATTTATCTTGCGAGATAATGTTACCGCCTTGTTTCTTGAAACATTGTCCTTGCTATTATTATGACATATTTTCGAAAGAGCAGATATGCCTGAATTCCACCAGTTCAGACCTTCACAGCTAAGACCCGCCGTGCTAGGTACACGGCGTCTCAGTTATTTACATTTACTTTCATTGGTAAGGAAGAAGTACTCTGATTAGCTCTATAACCAACTCCGCACTGTGGCAGAATGTGACCCAAGATCGTTCCTTTAATAGGGTGTGCATACACATAGTACTGAACAAGGACAAAAATCGTCAAGTCCCTCCGATTCCATTCCCGCTGACTTTGGCATCCATCATTCCATCCTCCTTCTTTATTTCAGTGAAGGAGGTTTTGCTGCAGTATTGGAATCTCCGGGATCAGGTATCCCTCAAAGATTTTCCGCAAACTTTCCGGAGGCAAAAACTCGGCCGATATGATGAACAGACACTACACTTTAATCCAAGCCCAGAAACCAGAAACAAAACTATCCTTATCCGCAACGAGAGGGGCGCCTTGAGGTGGTGTGACGGTTAGGAAGCTTGTCTCGCTAGAACAATTACGAGTGAGTTCGACTCTCACTGGGTGCCAACCTACTTTCGGCCTTGTGCCACATCTAAGCTATTTTTTCGAAAATCGCTATCCTCAATGAGAGTGCTGATCTCAAAGAAAATACGAGGGTCATTCAATAAATAAGGTGAATTCTTCGGTATAAGCACTTCTAATGCTGATAGAAGCTTACTTTTTTTTTCTTTTTCAACGCAGTCCCCCAACATGTCACACACCTTTCCCATCTGTGCACAATCTTCCGTATTCTCAGCCAAGTCGCTCACAACACCTTTGACTTCATCGTCACTTTTAAACTCCGTGCCTCTCGTGAACGCTTTCAAGGGACCAAACAGGTGAAAGTCTGAAGGGGCAAGGTCTGGGCTGTAAGGGGGATGAGGGAGCAGTTCCCAGCCCAGCTCGTTGATGCTCTGCACCGTTTGGGCAATTGTGTGAGGCCTTGCGTTGTCATGATGCAAGATGACTCCTTCTGACTGATGACCCCTGCGTTTGTCCCAACAGATAAGTTCAAAGTCCTTGCAATGTCATCTACTGTCACCCTTCTGTCAGACTGAATGAGGTCATTGACTGATTCGATCACCTCAGGAGACCTCACTAATGTAGGCCTCCCAGGCCTGTCTTCATCCTCAACACTGCTCTGTCCTTCTTTAAACAATTTAGCCCACTTGTGGACATTGTTTTGGTTGAAACATGTGACACAATACACAGTTGACATTCTCCTATGAATTTCAACTGGTTTGCACCCTTCAGCAACCAAAAACTTGATAACTGACCGCTGTTCAATCCTGGAGCATGCTTCTTGGTCGGCCATCTTTGTTAATCGCCAAAAAGTTTTTTTTTTTTAATCTGCAAAAGAAATTAAATCCATGTGAAAAGAAGTAAAACAAAAATTTAAAAAAATAAGAAAGAGTAAGCTTTTGTCTGTATTAGAAGTCCTTATACCGAAAAATTCAACTTATTTATTGAATGACCTTTTAATGAATGACCCTCGTATATTTTCACAATGAGTTTTTGTTTCCCTGGTGCCTCGAATTACATGAATTCAAGCTTGCTTCTACTTTTTTAATGTGCCGTTTCCTTTCAAGATGTGGGCGATAATGGCCCTCCACGTCTTCCTGTCCCTTTCACCTCTTTATAAGTTTTGTCTTTTTGTTATTTCTCCCAAATGCTGTTCTACCATTCATTTTCTCATGCCCATCCTGTATGTTAGTGCTTATTTCCCCTGTCCATCTTTCTTTCAGTCTGTCTTGTGAATATCAGATAATTCCAAGCCCTTCTTCCTCATTACGTTCCCAAGACATTATTCTTTTGCGTTTCCATTGGCTCTAAAACTTCGTCGTTCCTTACATGTTCGGTCCATGGTGTCCTCAGCTCCATTTTCTGTTGCTTCAAGGTTCTTCAGGTCTGACCAGTTTGTCCAGCATTCACTGACATATAGGAGGACTGATATTATATAACCGTTCAGCACCCTTTTCTTTATTTCTGTTGCCTCAAGTCTCTTCTTCATCTGTGAGGAGACTGTCCTGCATTCACTGCCATATAGGAGGACTGATATTATATAACCGTTCAGCACCCTTTTCTTTGTTTCTGTTGCCTCAAGTCTCTTCTTCATCTGTGAGGAGATTGTCCAGCATTCATTGCCATATAGGAGGACTGATATTATATAACCGTTCAACACCCTTTTCTTTGTTTCTGTTGCATCAAGTCTATTCTTCGTCTGTGATGAGATTGTCCACCATTCACTGCCATATAGGAGGACTGATATTATATACCCGTTCAGCACCGTTCTCTTTGTTTCTGTTGCCTCAAGTCTCTTCTTCATCTGTGAGGAGATTGTCCAGCATTCACTGCCATATAGGAGGACTGATATTATATAACCGTTCAGCACCCTTTTCTTTGTTTCTGTTGCTTCAAGTCTCTTCTTCATCTGTGAGGAGATTGTCCAGCATTCACTGCCATATAGGAGGACTGATATTATATAACCGTTCAGCACCCTTCTCTTTGTTTCTGTTGCCTCAAGTCTCTTCTTCATCTGTGAGGAGATTGTCCAGCATTCACTGCCATATAGGAGGACTGATATTATATAACCGTTCAGCACCCTTTTCTTTGTTTCTGTTGCTTCAAGTCTCTTCTTCATCTGTGAGGAGATTGTCCAGCATTCACTGCCATATAGGAGGACTGATATTATATAACCGTTCAGAACTCTTTCCTTTGTTTCTAAGGAAGTTTTTCTGTCTCTTAATACTTTGATTAACGTTTCGAATTTATCTTTGGCCAACCCAAATAAGTCTTTTTGCTATCTTGGTAACCACAATCTTTTAAAAAATTATATGCGACGTCAATCGCCACCTTCTCACTACAGCAAACTTGTCCTTTTTTTGTCCTTGCCTCAATCCTCTTCCTTCTCAGTCTGTAACTCCCTGTAACCCCAGGTGGAAATCCCTTGCTGACCTGATAAATGCAATCTTTAAAAATTTAAATGTAACTTCAATCGACATCTTCAGTCTACTTGAAACATGTTCCTTTTTTTGTCCTTGCCTAAATCCTCCTCATTCTCAGTCTGTAACTCCCTGTAACCCCTGGTGGAACTCCTTTGCTTCCCTGACATCTACCATCTTTAAAAATTTAAATGTAATTTCAATCGACATCTTCAGTCTCCTAGAAACATGTTCCTTTTTTGTCCTTTCTTAAATCCGCCCCAGTAACGTATTCTCGTTCTCTATTATTCTTTGTAACCTCCTTTGTCTTAGTGGCATTATCGTTTTGCTTGGGGTGAGATGATTAAAAATATACGAAACTAAACTGTAAAAATAAAATGTGTTTTATTAGCGACTTGACTGAGTTCGTATTCTAGCTAGTTAGGATCCAAACAAACCTGTCGCATATATTCCAACTTAATCACACCTCGATTCAACACTTCCATATTATGCACTTAAAGTAGTAAATGTTCCACCCTCACAGAGCATACTATGGGCTTCCGGCTATTATGATAGATCGGTATTCTTTTAAAGGGGGCTCCTTTCTTTGAACGTCTCAATGGATTCAAATTCTCCTCAGAAATCAAGTGGAACCCCTATATACGATCTATTCCTAAGAATGCTGATGAAAATGGTCGGTTAATTGTAGCAGGTCAAAGTGTCGAAAGATAAAATGATAAGTTGCCGAACGGGAAAAGAGTCTAAGTGACTAAATGAGAAATGGGCAGACCAGCAGTGAACTGATTTTAGAGCAAATGCAATAAGTCAAAGATGTCGAAAGCAAATGCCAAAATATATACAATTATGAATCGAATTAGGATATATTAAAGCCATCGCTGACATTCTTTAATTATATTTGACAACAAGTATAATTTTATCATAAATAAAAAAAAATATATATCCTTTTTTGTCACAATTGCAATTTCTCATCAAGAAGTATTTTAACGCTTTAATGTGGTTTGAATACAGATCCCTGTTCAAAACAATGTAGATTTTACTTTTCTTTGGAAGTTTTTATATTAGTTTAAAATTTAAAAAGAATTATTTTTTAAAATTTTAAAAGAATTATTTTTAAAATTTAAAAAGAATTATTTTCATGTTAAGAAAAAGGTATTCTATTTTAGACACATTTCTTGCGTCATTCAGTCAGATTCTTTTTCCGTTTGACATTGTGTCCGTTCGATACTTTGTTAAATCGATACTTAATCCATTCGATAATTTGTATGCTTGACACTTTTATCAGTTCGTCTCTTCTTCCGGCATATCAACACCTCCATGGGTTATTTAATGCCGAAATCTATATATTTTGTACGTAATGTTATGCTTTCAACTGCATTTGCACATAATTGTAAACTTTCATCGTAAAGTTGTTTTTTGTTTGTTTGTTTTTTTTAAGGTATATAGTTTACGGATCATAATTGTTGGTAGCCCCTTCTCTTAGTCTCAAGGTCCTTGATAAAATCCAGAGACGGATATGCAATGTAATTGGCCCTGATATGGCATCTTGTCTGCAGTCGCTCTCTGACAGACATGCCGTCCCCTCATTCTGTCTTTTTTACAAATACTTTCACGGTAACTGCTCCGATGAGCTGCTTTTGCTGGTTCCCAGACTTCATGAATTTAAGCGTTCAACTAAAACTGGCAAATCGCTCTCACCCTTTCAGCCGTCTCTTCTACTCCAATAGCTTCATGTCTCGCACTTCTCGCCTGTGGAACTCCCTCCCCTTTTCTTGTTTCCCTGATAGCTATAATCTCCAACTATTCAAATGTAATGTCAGATGCCTTGATCTATCCCTTATCCTTCTCTTCATCCTTTCCCCTATCACTCCTATTTGCTCTCGCTCCAACTCCCTGTAACCCCTTGCGTGCTGGTGGCTTCCCCCCTTGCTTGGGGTGAAACGCTTACAAAATAAAAATAAAAAGTTTTACTATAGAAATGTATATTAATATTTTTTTACTATTGCATGGTGGCCATTTTGCTATAAAAATCTATTGTTGCTTATTTGATTGTGAAAATGTACTTTTGATTTTGGTTTGATACTTAATCCGTTCGACATTTTGTCAGTTCGACTTATTTTGTTTTTGTTCTGTACTTTTTCCATTCCACACTTTCTTTCTTCGAGACATTGTAAGACATTTTATACATTCGCCATTTTGTCCTTTGACAATGTCACCTACTACCGATGGGTACATTTAACGACCAATTTCTCCAGAATCTTTAGCAATAGATTATATAAATGAGCTGTGCTTTATTTCTGGGAAGAATTTGAATCACTTCGCGCTCGGTAGCGCTCCAGTAAGTAGCTGACTCCCCCTGATATACCCTATCTTTAAAAGAGTCAGATCAAGCCTAAAATGGAATTCTGCTGCCATATCAATATAAAGTTAAGCCTATATATATATATATATATTCGATCCATCGTTAAAAATGTTGAGAAAATAATCGGTTCATTGTACCGCTCCAGTAAGTATCTGTCTCCCACCTCCTATAACGTATCTTCACATGAACCAAATCAGGACTAAAATGGAGTTTGCTGCCATATCAATAACAAATTAAAGTCCTATATATATACGATCCATTGCTGAAGATGTTGAGAAAATGGTCGGTTCATTGTCTCGCTCCAATAACAATCTGGCTTCCCCTGCTATACTTTATCTTTACAAGAGCCCGACCAGGGAAAGAAATGTTGCACTGCTGTCATGTCTGGGTTGTAGCTTCATAGTCATCCCTTGTTTGTCGTCAGTTGAAAAACAAATACGCGGCTTTGCTGGCTAATAGTCAGTTTTCGCCTCATCTACTGCCAGAAAAGTTGGTTCACTGTGCCGCGCCAGAAAGTTTTTCTCGCTTAAGTCAATCCTTCATATCTACAAATCAACCATTCCCCCTTGCATTAAATACTGCTGCCAAATATGGTCTGGTACCACCCACTATTCATCTCGAGGTCCTCGACAAAATCTAGAGACGGATATTCAGTATTCAGTCCGATAGATCCTAATCTGGCATCTCGTCTACAGTCACGTAGAGAGGGACATGTGATGTGATAGATTCTGACCTGGCATCTCGTCTACAGTCACGTAGAGACGGACATGTGATGTGATAGGTTCTGACCTAGCATCTCGTCTACAGTCACGTAGAGAGGGAAATGTGATGTGATAGGTCCTGACCTGGCATCTCGTCTACAGTCACGTAGAGACGGACATGTGATGTGATAGGTCTTGACCTGGCATCTCATCTACAGTCACGTAGAGACGGACATGTGACATGATAGGTCCTGACCTGGCATCTCGTCTACAGTCAGGTAGAGACGGATATGTGATGTGATAGGTCCTGACCTGGCATCTCGTCTACAGTCACGTAGAGACGGAGATGGGATATGATAGGTCCTGACCTGGCATCTCGTCTACAGTCACGTAGAGACAGACATGTGATGTGATAGGTCCTGACCTGGCATCTCGTCTACAGTCACGTAGAGACGGATATGTGATGTGATAGGTCCTGACCTGGCATCTCGTCTACAGCCACGTGGAGACGCATATGTGATGTGATAGGTACTGACCTGGCATCTCGTCTACAGTCACGTAAAGACGGATATGTGATGTGATAGGTCCTGACCTGGCATCTCGTCTACAGTCACGTAGAGACGGATATGTGATGTGATAGGTCCTGACCTGGCATCTCGTCTACAGTCACGTAGAGACGGATATGTGATGTGATAAGTCCTGACCTGTCATCTCGTCTAAAGTCACTCTCTCACAGACGTGTTGTGGCTTCCCTCTGACTCTTCTACAAATATTTCCATGGCAACTTCTCTGACGAGCTACTTTCACTGGTTCCCAAACTGCACGAATTTAAGCGTGCTACTAGGTTGGCATCTCGGTCCCACCCTTTAACTGTCGTAACAGTTAAATGTAGCCATCTCTTCTACTCCAAAAGCTTCTTCTCTCGCACTTCCCGTCAGTGGAACTCCCTTCCTCTTACTTGCTTCCCTGATAACTATAACCTTCAAATATTTCAAATGTAGTTGAAGCGACATCTTCTAATACCTTGATCCTGATCCCCTTCTTACTCTCAATCTTTTCCTCAAACATCCTCTTTACTCCCCCGATCGCCCTTTATGTAACCCCTTGCCTGCTAGTGGCACTCCCGCCTTGCCTGGGGTGATATACCTAAAACAAAAAATAATTCCCTCTGACAAGATGTTGAGAGACGCTCGCTGCTATATCGCTAATCCCTGGCATATGTCCTGACGAGCTACATTCCTTAGTCTCATCACCCCTGACCTTTACAACTGGTACCCACCGTCTCACATTCACAAATGTGGATAGTGACTCGGATTGAGTAATCGGAGACCCGAGTTTAAATTCCAGTAGAATCCATTACATTCACTTACGTGCTAATAGCCTTGGGGAAGGAAAGAATCCTCTTCTTCTCCAGACAGCCATGGGTAAATAGCAGGATAGACTGGGTTCTATAGCCTTCGATGGCAACTGATCAACCGCACAAAGAAATGGCGACCTACTGATATACTGACGCATGGCACATAACCGCATGGCACGTAACTGACTAACTGACGTGCTAATACCCTTGAGTAAGGTACGAACCCCCTTCTTTTTCCCCCAGCTATGGATAAATAGCAGGATAGGCTGGGTTCTATAGCGTTGGATGGCAAGTGGTCTACCGTAGAAAGAAATCGAAACCTACTTCGGGAAAAACATATATCTCGTCGGTCTTTTTATCGAAAGATTCATGATCGCCTATGCGTGCATCACGCATGGCACACAATTGACTGATTGATAATCACTTGTGCTTCCTTTCTTACTTTTTCTTATGCTCATACAATACCGCACAGTAACCCCCTACCTTGATTGGCTCTTTGGCCTTATATTAGCTGAACGTTAGTACAAATTACGTCGGTTTCACGAAGCGAATATTTGCATGGCTATAAATTCATTTACCCAGTTGTACGGCTTATCGTGTCTGAAAATTTCGAATTAAATACCAAAAAAATCTAGATGAGTTTTCACAGGTCGTTAACAGTGACCCACTTTTCTTTACCCTGAGACCTTCCTACTACGATGCCACTCTTTGAGGCTGACGTGCACACACTCCCCGCATTTAATGACGGCGCTCGCTTCGACTCTATTCTACAGTCTCTTTTCCGTCTCTCTTACAGCTCGGCTTATCGCATTCAAATGTGCTAATCGTATATATAATGATTTCTCTTGGCGAATGCGCTATAAATTGAATTACAATTTCACAAGCTCTTGTAAAAATAATCACTTAAGGAATGCGATTCACCGATGAATGAATATTAGACAAAGCATGTTGCACTTCCAAAAGATAGAGTTCAAAAGCGTCTACCCGTCCTTGTGTGTGATCAATTGTTCTCCATCTCACAACCTCTTTCCGACAGAGAAAACCTTGCCAACCTCTCTCCACTTTAGCACTATTCATATGAAAGATGTTCAACCGGAATATATTGCTTAGTCCCCCGCCAAAAAAAACTCTAGCCCTCCCAGTAAAGAACCTCCACCACGCGTATATTGAGTCTAACCACCTTCGGATTACATTAGTAAGGAATAAATTCCCCTCGGATAGCTTCTACCCCCAAACTGTTGCTTTGTAGAACAGAATCCCGCGAGGATGCTTTCCCGACCACTACAATCTTAACTTCTTCAAGTCTAGGGTTAACGGTTATTGACTCACATATTTAGATATATTCCACTCCTTACCCATACCGCTCATGCAAAAAACGGTTTCAGTAAGCCTCTAAAGTGAGTGGCCCTCATATCTCCGCTGTATCTAGAGGCCCTTTACGTTCCAGTGTTGTTAATATAAGTCTACTCGGCCATGTGGGTGGTGAATTGTTTTCCCCCTTAAAATCACTTTCCACAGACCAAACATTGCAAGCCTCTTGTTACTCGATCGCTATTTCCATGGAAAATGTCGAAAAGAAGTTACATTCCTTATTTCTCCAAAATTCACACCTGCCCAGGTAAGATCAACCTCTCTGCATATATCGAGTCAAACCACTCTCATTACCTTCGGATACAATTCGTAAAGAATAAATTCCTGTCGAACAGCTTCTTTCCAAAAACTGTTGCTTTTTAGAACAAAATCAAAAGAAGATACTCTATCGACCACAACAATCTTAATCCCTTCGGTTCAAGAGACACTCACTCAAGGTAGAGAACTACTGAATGAAATTGTTTTAAGCTTCTACGGGTTATTAAATGCCGAAATCGAAGTATTTTGTACGCAATTTTGTTTTTTTTAAGATAATAATGGTTTTAGTGATACAAGTCATACTAATTAACCCATAGCTGGTGGAGACGAGTCATACCTTTCCCAAATGTATTTGGGCGTAAGTGAATATAACAAACTCAATAGGAACTTGATCTCTGCTCTTCGATTAACAATTCCGAGGTATTTTCCATTACACTACCTGCACATCCAAGATTAGAGCACCCGGTATTTTCAAGCGGTCACCCAACTAGATACTGTTTTACGAGGGAAGGAGTTTAAATATTACGTTTAGTTTCAAAGTTTTAACGTTGGAATTTAATTCCGGTGCTCAGTGAAAACCTTATATCACAGCAATATAATTTTTTTACTAAATCATTGTGCCACCAAATAAGACTTTCATTTACTTGAAAGGGAAGTTATACTGAACAATTTAGCTATATTATGACGTAATATATTATACAGTGCAGTAGTTTTACGGTGATTTTCAATAAACAAGGCAAATTTAAAACATTTCGTCTTGTAATTTGTTACCAGTAGTATTATCGTGTTATGTACACTTTTAGGCCCCCCTATAGCGTGTGACCTATACTGATCAGTTTTTATTTTAGTGCGTATCCTGTCAACACATTTGTATCTTACGTTATTATGGCATTGTCCTGACTTTTTGATAATACAGGGTGACCCAAAAAAACGGGAATTTTTGAAGTGCGTATTGCCAGACATGAGCAAGTGGCAACACTGCGAGACAGTGACCTTGAGCAAGTATACATTTCGCCATTTTAGTAACGAGAATGAAATTCACAGTATCCCAGCTGAGATGTTGCAGCAGTCAATGAGGAATCTCAACAGCAGATTTCAAGAATGCATTCGTACAGGAGGACGCCATCTACAGGACGTAATTAAAAAAAAAATGAAAATTCCATCATTGTTTCTTAAATGGCATGTTTTAAGGTTTCAATTACTATGAATTAAATATTTTTCTTCCATCACTCTTGGGTTTATTGGATTGTTAAAAAGTTCCCGTTTTTTTTGGGTCACCCTATATGTTTCCTTCAAAAATATATCGCTGGTAATAATTTTTTTTTTCAAAAATATATCGCTGGTAATAATTTTTTTTTTCAAAAATATATCGCTGGTAATAATTTTTTTTTTCAAAAATATATCGCTGGTAATAATTTTTTTTTTCAAAAATATATCGCTGGTAATAATTTTTTTTTTCAAAAATATATCGCTGGTAATAATTTTTTTTTTCAAAAATATATCGCTGGTAATAATTTTTTTTTTCAAAAATATATCGCTGGTAATAATTTTTTTTTTCAAAAATATATCGCTGGTAATAATTTTTTTTTTCAAAAATATATCGCTGGTAATAATTTTTTTTTTCAAAAATATATCGCTGGTAATAATTTTTTTTTTCAAAAATATATCGCTGGTAATAATTTTTTTTTTCAAAAATATATCGCTGGTAATAATTTTTTTTTTCAAAAATATATCGCTGGTAATAATTTTTTTTTTCAAAAATATATCGCTGGTAATAATTTTTTTTTTTCAAAAATGTATTTCTGGTAATACTTTTTTTTTTCTTCAAAAAATTGTTGCTGGTAATAATTTTTTTTACAAAGTATTTCTGGTATTAAAACCTATTTTTACACTTTCATAGTGTTTTTTACCCCAGTTTCAGGGTTAACTGCTTGCCCATAGCTGGGACCCTAACAGGTGTTAATACCCGGAGTCAGGGTGGACCTGGGAACACCAGCAATTAAGAGGTGCTCCTCAAAAGCTCCTGATCGGAGACCTTGCTTCTGGACGTAGTTTATCGTCTTACTCAGAGAGAAATGCGGGAAAAGAAGTTATGGTTACATCTAGCCATCTCAACTATAACTTGATGGGATCTCAACACCAGTTTAGCTTAATTTTTTTTTTGTAAATGTCTGGGTACTATAGCAAATAGCGATATTTATTTTGTAATGAAATTACAAAAATGTGACACAAGACCAAAATGAGGAAAGGGTTAAAATAGGATTGTCTATTTCTGCCTTCTAATTAAACTTAGCGAGCCACAATCACTGACCCAAATATACTACAATATTCCTTACACCAAAACAACAAATTCTTTTTTTTTTTTTTTTTTTAAGCGTATCACCCAAAGCAAGGCTGGAGGCCACTATCACGCATGGGGTTACAGAAGGGATGGAGGAAGAGCAGATAGGAGTGGTAAAGGAGAGGATGTGGAGAAAGAGAAAGACAGTGGGTCGATCAAGGCAAGGGGGTTACAGAAGATTTGGAGCGAGAGCAGATAGGAATGAAAGATGAAAGCATGTGGAGAAGGGAAGTGGATAGATCAAGGCAACTGGAGATGACGATTGACGCTACACTTAAACCGTTGGAGATTGTATTTGTCAGGGAAACAGTAATAGGGAAGGGAGTTCCATAGGCGAGATGTGCGAGACGTGAAGCTATTGGAGTAGAAGAGACGTCTACATCTAACAGTTTCAACGGTGAAGGGGTGGGAACGGGATGCCAGCCTCGTGGAGCGTTTAAATTCACGAGGCCTAGGAACATAATACCTCAGTATCTCCATGAACACTTTACTACTCGCCATATGTATAATTATTGTCTGCAGGTGTCTGAAAATAAGTAAGTATTTATAGAAAAGACATAGAGAGGTAACCCTACGACGAAACTGACAGGAGCTGAGTCGACCGATGAGGATAAATAATATTACTGATTCTTCTTTGGATTTTATCAAAGGCACCGGACTATATATGCTAGCAATATTCTATGTGCTAAGAGTAGCTACAAAATGGTAGGAATATTAAAGGTTTCAATTAATTAAGTATGAATTAAATATTTTTCTTCCATCACTCTTGTTTTTATTGGATTGTTAAAAAGTTCCCGTTTTTTGGGGTCACCCTATATTTTTCCTTCAAAAATATATCGCTGGTAATAATTTAAAATATAAATTTTTGACCCCCAAAAGTCTTAGGAACCTAATTTTGTACCGAAATTCAAAAAAAGAAGAATTCGGGAATCCATGTACGTCCCATCATCACCCCCGAAGCAGCTCCTCAATTTCAGTATATAAGTCGACTGATGAGGGTAAATAATATCACTGATTCTTCTTTGGATTTTATCAAAGGCACAGGACTATATATGCTAGCAATATTCTATGTGCTAATAGTAGCTACAAAAGGGTAGGAAGTTGTGGAGAGCTGTGATCGCCTACATTCTGGGGAAAACGGCACAAGAGGAAGAGGAGGAAGAAAATAGCCCAATAGTAACTGACGCAGACAATTTAGCTATTTGGTATTTTAAAGTCAAAAAGTTTAGGTGTGATTTTTTTTTATATGTAGTCTCGTTTACAGGGTGAATTACTGAAAAAAAAAACAGCTGCTTTTTTGCGTCTCCGTCCAAACTGGGAAAACAGCTTCTAATTTTCAGAATTATTTATTTATTTCCCTGACCCCCACAAATCGTTCAAATGCGGGCTAATTTAGAATGCTATATTCCGTGTGAAGGAAACCCTCCATTAACTCACTCTCTCTCTCTCTCTATCCAGGATGTTGGCGATCGAGGCTCTCCACATCTTCGAAGCTTTTGCACTTTTATAATCACCTATTTTTTTTAAAAAACAATCTTTGTCCAAATTGTCATACCATCCATATATGAAACTCTCAATTAAAGTTTCTTTCTGTTTTACTCTAAAACAACATTAAACAATGTCTTGCCTTGTCAGTACCTAGATGGGTGACCGCTTAGGAATTCCAGCTGCTGTAAGCTTAGATGCACGGGTGGTGTAACGGATAACGGCTAGCAATTAGAAATCGGAGAGCCGGGTTCCAATTAAGTCAGAATAGTTATACTCACTTATTCGCAATAGCTCTTAGAAAATGTATGAATTCACGTCTTCTCCTCCAGCCGTTCTGTTTTTTAACCATTATCTTCTATATGCCCTAGGAGTGTTAAATTCTCGAAACCTTTTTTCCTTCATGGCGTATCTCAGTAATTTAAGCTGACCTTTTCTGCTGGTAAACTTTCCGACATGTTACTATATTTCCTTAATACTTGCGTATTCGTCACATATTATGACCATGTCATTCTTAGCATTCAACAATAGGACCACCTCTCTGTCGCTTCAAATCTCGTTCCCAGTAGGTACGTCCTTGAAGGTATATTGAAGGTTAATGGGCAGTCCTCACAGGCCCATCAGATCACTTGATGCTTCCCTAAAGGTTCGCTTCTCAGTCCAATCTCTTACTGCTTTTCTATTAACATTCTGTCGAAGAGTATGCGCTGATCTCTTGTGAATATCAATTAGGATCTTACAACGGTTTATGAGTGCACCTCCCGAAATCTTGGCTAGGTTCATTCTTTCCGTAAGGCAAGGAGATAACTTCTTACCGGACTTATGCAAAACTGGGCAAAGAAGAAGAAGAAGAAGAAGAAGAAGAAGAAGAAGAAGAAGAAGAAGAAGAAGAAGAAGAAGAAGAAGAAGAAGAAGAAGAAGAAGCTCGTGTAGATGGATGGCAGAATTGATTAAAAGAAAGGTGGAAGACAAAAATTGTTACAAAGGACATTAGAGTGTGGAGACTCGTGCCGTCCACGTCCTGAAGAGACACGGCATAAAGAAGAAGAAGAAGAAGAAGAAGAAGAAGAAGAAGAAGAAGAAGAAGAAGAAGAAGAAGAAGAAGAACAACAACAACAACAACAACAAGAGGAAGAAGAAGAAAATAGTACATGTGTATATGCATTTTTTAGATGTATTTCTTTCGTTTCTTTTTACATTTGAGATCAGTTTTTTACGACGCGGATCCATATTTCCTTCGTCTATATTTTTCAATCTCGTACTTCCGGTACACGTGTACCGAAATTGAAAAAAAGAAGAATTCGGGGATCCATGCACGTCCCATCATTACCCCCGAAGCAGCTCCTCAATTTCAGTATATCTCAATGAACGAATGATCACCTAAGGAGGCCGCTTGACTTATATGCATACTGGGACTTAAGCTCACTTCAGACCTCAATATATACGATCCATAGCTAAAGATGCCTTAAAACTGTCATATATATGAAATTTTATGAAAAGTATATTTTTTTTTATTTCTATGATCCTAGAAAATGTAGTCATGAAAAGCGAGAAGAAAGGACTAACTACCAGTTGTTAGAAGACAGAATGCATGTACGAACATTTCAAAGTCTGAACTGCAAAATCAGTTTTACCATCGTCAAACAAATACGTAAATATCTGGGAAAGGTTTTAACAAAAGATGAAAAATGGAAGACGACATTCAAATAGCAAAAAGTATGCTTTTCAAAATATAAGTTAAGGATTAAAAAATAAGAGAATTTCTTCCGAAAAAAAAAAGGAAAGAGTGCTGAACTATTATGATATATCTTACTCCTTGTCAGTAAATGACACTTTACAAATACTAGGATTGAACTGCGGTCTAGATGCAAATATACAGGGGTTGAATAAAATAATTGGAACAATTGCAAATTCCACTCCTATATTTCAAAGACCTATTATATTAAGAACTTTAACTAAAACTTCGTAATTGCAGGTTATATCTATTGTAAATACGTTTATTTATCTAATTTACTCTCTTTGTCTTATTTATTTTTAGAATTTAGTAAAATTTAAGCTAAATGCGTGACCTCTCCGAGTTCGCAAAAGGGCAAATTGTTGGAGATCGCATGGCAGGAGCCTCAATCACAAAGGTTGCTGAACTGTTTGGTTTTTCAAGAGCTACCATATCAAGAACTTTGACGCAATTCGAGAAACAGAGCAAAACCTCTAGCAACTGTAGAAATTCGGGCCGGACTTGCAAACTTACTGACAGGGACCGATGTGCATTGAAATGCACTGTGTCAAAAAAATCATCGGACTATTGCAGCCAAAATGACTGCTGTGTTGAATAATCATCTGAATAATCCAGTTTCTACTAAAACTGTTCGTCATGACCTCTATAAGGCTGCATATCATGGAAGAGGCACTGTAAGGAAACCTCTTCTCTCCACTCGCAACATTCAGAAGAGGTTGAAGTGGTGCAGAGATCACAATGCCTGGCCTGCAGACCAATGGAAGCAAGTTATATTCTCAGACGAGTCCAGTTTTTCTCTTTTATCACCTTCAGGGCGAGTTTATGTGTGGAGGCAGCCCAAAGAAGTTTACAACCCTGACTGCCTTCTTCCAACAGTGAAGCATAGAGGTGGATCAGTGATAGTTTGGGCCGCCATATCATGGAAATGTCTCAGTCCAATAGTTACCCTGCATGGTAGAATCAACAGCAAAGATTACCTGAACATTTTGGGAGATTATGTTCATCCAATGGCCAAGACTTTATACCCTGATGGTGACTGCATCTTCCAAGACGATAATGCTCCAATACATACCTCTTGAGTGGTTAAGAATTGATATGAAGAGTATGAAAGTGAGCTAGGACACATGGGGTGGCCTCCCCAATCTCCAGATACCAATATTATTGAACATTTGTGGTGCATTTTGGAGCGACAAGTTAGGAGCCACTATCCTCCACCAACGTGTCTTAAAGATCTAGAGCAGGTGTTAATGGAATAATGGCTGAAAATTCCTCTGCATGAAGTCAGGAAGCTGTATGATTCCATTCCCAGACGTATTAAAACTGTAAGTGAGGCTATTTATTAAATAAATTTTGTTTGAATTTAACAAGTGTTTCAATTGTTTTGTCCAACCCCTGTACTTCAAGAAACGGACAAAAATAGATGAAAGCGTGAGACAAGGACATAACTTCTCACCGGACTTATGCAACACGCAGCAAAGAAGAAGAAGAAGAAGAAGAAGAAGAAGAAGAAGAAGAAGAAGAAGAAGAAGAAGAAGAAGAAGAAGAAGAAGAAGATGGTGTACATGGATGGCAGAATTTATTATGGGAGAGGGGGAAAAACGCTAAATTTACTAATTGTTACAAAGGACAACAGGGTGTGGAGAGTCATGGCCATCCACGTCCAGAGGAGACACGGCGAATAGAAGAAGAAAAAAAGAAAAAGAAAAAAGAAAAAAGAAAAATAATAAGGAGGAACTGGTGTAATTTGTTAGCAGAACCAGAATTAAGGGAGTTGGCAAAAGACAAACTTTCTTAAGGACTACAGACGACGGGTGGTTGAGTAGAGCCAATGGTGACCCACGTCCTGAAGAAAAAGAAAGAGAGGAAGAAGAAAAAAGAAGAAAAGAAAAATGTGCATGTGTATCAGTATTTGTTTTACTATTTTCGCCCACGTCCTGAAGAAGAAGAAACAGAAGAAGAAGGAAAAAAAGAAGAAGAAAAGAAAAATAAAAATAAACAGAGGTAGAAGAACAAACAAGAAGAAGTTGAAGAAGAGCAACAGAAGAAGATTTAAGAAAAAGAAAAGAAAAAGAAACAGAGGAAGAAGAAAAAGAAGAAGAAGAAGAGTAACAGGAAGAAGAAGAAGAAGAAAAAGAAGAAGAAGAAGAAGAAATATAAAGAAACAGAGGAAGAAGAAAAAAGAAGAAGTATAACAGGAAGAAGAGGAAGAAAAAGAAAAGATAAAGAAACAGAGGAAGAAGAAGAAAAAGAAGAAAAAGAAGAAGAAGAAGAGTAACAGGAAGAAGAATAAGAAAAAGAAAAGAAAAAGAAACAGAGAAAGAAGAAAAAGAAGATGAAGAAGAAGAAGGAGAAGAAGAAGTAGAAGAGGAGAGAGAAGGAGAAGAAGGGTAACAGGAAGAAGAATAAGGAAAAGAAAAGAAAAGGAAACAGAGGAAGAAGAAAGAAGAAGAAGAACAGGAAGAAGAATGAGAAAAAAAAGAATAGGAAACAGAGGAAGAAGAAAAAAGAAGAAGGAGAAGAAGAGTAACAGGAAGAAGAATAAGAAAAAGAAATGAAAAAGAAACAGAGGAAGAAGAAAGAAGAAGATGAAGAAGAAGAAGGAAAAGAAGAAGAAGTGGAAGAAGAAGGAGAAGAAGAGTACCAAGAAGAAGAAGAAGAAGAAGAAGAAGAAAAGAAAAAGATACAGAGGAAGAAGAAAAAAGAAGTAAATGAAGAAGAAGAAGAAGAGGAAGAAGAAGGAGATGAAGAGTAACAGGAAGAAGAAGAAGAAAAAGAAAAGACAAAGAAACAGAGGAAGAAGAAAAAGAAGAAGAGTAACATGAAGAAGAAAAAAAGAAGAACGTACATGTGTATCAGCATTTGTTTTCCTTATTTCTATTTATTTTTCTTTTTTACATTTTACCTTTTTTTAGATACACTTCTTTCGTTTCTGTTCTGGTCTTTTTTTTTTTTTTTTTACATTTGGGACCCTATTTGGATCCACGTCTCTTTCTTCTTCAAATTTTTTTCCCTTTTTTTTACAATTTAGGACTTCCGGTACACGTGTACCGGTATTTATTTCACATTTTTAGCATTTATCATATTTCACATATTTTTTTTTTTTACAATCATTTTTTTTTCTTTTTTAGAAATTTTACATTTTGTTTTAAATTTCTTTTTTTTGTTTACATTTTTCTTTCTTCCTTTTTTTTTTTTTTTTTTTAAACTGGGACGCCCAGTATTAAACTGGGACCCAGACTGTATTTATTGATTCATTTCTTTAATACTTGTTACATCCGGTGCATCTGTACGTACTTTTGACATTCAAACCAAAACGAAAACATTTAAGAATCAACGAAGAATCGAGTAATTATCGGATTAAAACCAAATTCCCAAGAATTCATTCATTTAGGAACGAATGCACTTATGAAGAGGCTATTTTGTGGGAATATTCTTAAATCAGTCTGCAAGCTCCACTTAATTTAATTTTTATAAAATTCCTCTAAAGTATCGTTTGCATACTTAAACATATAAATAAGAATAAATCCTGACAGAAATAACACGAGGAAATGTTAAAAAAGAATTGCTAACTCATTGACTGCCAAACACGAGATAACATTTCAAAAGACTACCGTATGTTCGGGCATTGAATATTAGTGTTTCTGTTATGGATCTAGAGATTCTCAGCATATTTCAAAGAAGAATCAGCACTGTCATCGGTCCTCAACTGGTATCTTAGTTTCACTCACATTCCCGACGCCGTAACGTAAATTACCTGACCCTTGCTGGGGTAGTTTCAAAATAATATTACGCTCAAGTCCCAGGAAGTCCATCTCCCGCAGGCAATGACCTCTCCTTCGGGAGGATGGGTGGATGCCATCATTATTCAGCGCCTGATGTGTCCCACAAAATACAGAAAAGCCGAGGAGGTCTTGAGCAATTTTTACTCGGTATTTTACTCCGCCAAAATGATACTAATTTTTGAGTACTTGGTTCAGATGATCGTCTGAGAGAGTATACAGAAATACCTAATTTCAGTAAGTTTGTGCTTACAAAGTGATTTTAACATTTTACTAGTTCAAGAAAAAATTCGAAACATAGTTAATATCTTTTGTATTAGATACATTGATGGAAAATATGTCCAAAACAGAATGCAGATTATGAATCAATACAAAAAAATATACAATACATTTTTACTGTATTCGATAAGTAAAAACTACAATATTGTAAAAGATTACAAGATGCCGTTTTAGCGTGTATCCTACCGATCAGTTTTATCTTCAGTATGTCTACCACCACATTTGTATCAGACATTAACTAACATAACTAACTGACTGACTGCCGTGCTAATACCCTTGAGAAAGGTATGAATCCTCTTAGCCCCCCAGCCATGGATAAATAGCAGGACAGACAGGGTTCTATAGCCTTGGATGGCATCTGCTCTACGACAGAAAGAAATGAAAAGTTTTGTATGACTTTCTAAACACTCGAAGAGACTTCTGAGATGATCCTGTTCTGACCATTACACTCTTAACCAGGCTTAAAAAGCTTCCAGTACGATCACCGAAGTTAAGCAATGTCTAGCCTGGTCAGTATCTAGATGGGTGACCGCCTGTAAATACAAGGCGCTGTAAGCTTGGATATGGGACTGGTATAAAGGTTTTTCCAGTACATCATATTGAAACATCTCGTACGATCACCGAAGTTAAGCAACGTCAAGCCTGGTCAGTATCTAGTTGGGTGACCGCTTGAAAATACCGGGTGCTCTAATATAACGTAAGGGGAAAGCCAAAAACGGGAGGAGGGATGACATTTATGTTTGTAAAGTGTGACCAAAAAAAAAAAACGGGAACTTTTTAACAATCCAATAAAACCAAGAGTGATGGAAGAAAAATATTTAATTCATAGTAATTGAAACCTTAAAACATGCCATTTAAGAAACAATGATGGAATTTTCATTTTTTTTAAATTACGTCCTGTAGATGGCGTCCTCCTGTACGAATGCATTCTTGAAATCTGCTTTTGTGATTCCTCATTGAATGCTGCAACATCTCACCTGGGATACTGTGAAATTCATTCTCGTTACAAAAATGGCGAAATGTTTACTTGCTCAACGTCGCTGTCTCGCAGTATTGCCACTTGCTCATGTCTGGCAATACGCACTTCAAAAATTCACGTTTTTTTGGGTCACCCTGTATTATCAAAAAGTCGAAACAATGCCTTAATAATGTAGGATACAAATGTGTTGACAAGATACACACTAAAATAAAAACTGATCAGTATAGGTCACACGCTATAGGGGGCCTAAAAGTGTACATAACACGATAATACTACTGGTAACAAATTACAAGACGAAATGTTTTAAATTTGCCTTGTTTATTGAAAATCACCCTAAAACTACTGCACTGTGTAATATATTACGTCATGATATAGCTAAATTGTTCAGTATAACTTCCCTTTCAAGTAAATGAAGGTCTTATTTGGTGGCACAATGATTTAGTAAAAAATTTATATGGATGTGATATAAGGCTTTCACTGAGCACCGGAATTAAATTCCAACGTTAAAATTTTGAAACTAAACGTAATATTTAAAATCCTTCCTTTGTAAAACAGTAGTGATTTAGAAAGAGATATTTTGTGTCGTTATTTATTATGTCAAAATTGAGTGCAATACCACGTTCCAAATAGATCTGCCCTCTTGTCACATTCGGTAGCTACTACTTCGGTGCGCTGAAATCTGTTAACGCAGCTACCCCGGGCATTTTCTATAAATATTTTCATGGTAATTTTTCTCATGAGTATATCGTTTATCGGGAATTTAATCGCAACACTAGATTAGCAGTTGGAGTTGAAATGGTTAGATGTCAAAGCCCTTGTAGAACCAGTCACCAGCTTCTCAATCAACATTGGTCATTCAAAAGCTAAATTTTGTCGACATAATTCCTGTTCTTGTTCTTTCGCCTTACCAATGCTTTTATGAGACTCATTCATTCTCACTTGCAGCTTAGTGACTTTAACGCCTTGCTTGGGGTGAAATGCCGATAGAAAATTGGCCATGGTTAAGTGTAATTGGCAAAAATGCTCAACAAACGGAATTGAAAAATTACCAGTAAAAGATAAGAAAAATAACAGGGCAGAATAATACTATAGAAACAATGTATATATATATATATATATATATATATATATATATATATATATATAGTGATTCTCGAAGCGTAGCTTAGATGTGGCACAAGGCCGAACTTATGGGGCACCTAGAGAGGATCGAACTCACTACTCAGTCGTAATTGTTCTAGCGAGACAAGCTTGCTAACCATTACACCACCTTCGGGTGCCCTGATTTTCTAAGCCCAGCTTAGATGTGGCACAAGGCCGAAAGTATGGGGCACCCAGTGAGGATCGAACTCACTACTCAGTCGTAATTGTTCTAGCGAGACAAGTTTGCTAATCATTACACCGCCTCGAGGTACCTATATATATATATATATATATGTATATATATATATATATATATATATATATATATATATATATATATATATATATATATATATATATATATATATATATATATATATATATATATATATATATATATATATATATCGGGTGTACCAGCAAAATTGTCCAAATCGTGTAATACCATAATTGGCCATCCCACAAATTGTTGAATATCTAAAATAAACCCACTAAACTGAGTTACTTTTTTCCAGGTTTTAGATACGAGGTTTCGGCATCTTGACACTGTGTGTCGTAAGAATCACTGACAATCTCCTAGAGTTATTCAGTTAGAAAGAGAACGGGATAAAATCGTTTTGTGTCAACCCCCACTGTCTTCCCAAATGAGCAATGGTGAGAGGAAAATATCATTCAGGTCTTCAGTAATGGTACCGATATTCATACTCTGGCTTTCATCATTAAAGTCTATTCAAGAGCCATTAAGAGAACGGTGAATAAGTTTTAAAAAGAGGGAACAGAAGAGAGGAAAACGGGGTCAGCAGGTCACAACTGCAAGAGGGGATCCAACTCAGTCCATAAGGAGTTTGGCACGTGAGAGAGGCGTTTCAGACAATGCAGTCCCAAAAAGCAGTGAAAAAAGACTTGAAGATGAAATCGTACGTGAAACGTGTGCGCCGCATTCTTACTTCAGGACAGAAACTTAGAATTTTAGAGAGGGCGAAGATAATCTTGAATAAGTTAGAAAATGATCCTGGAATAACACACACACACACACACACACACACACATACATACATATATATATATATATATATATATATATATATATATATATATATATATAAACTTTAATTAAATCCTTCATTAACTCCTGATCCATAGCTGTGATTGATTAATGATTGATTAATGATCCATTTCATCACGATTCTTCACCTAAGCTTCGAGATAATTATAATTTCTTGTTGCTTAAAGTAGAGTGTAATAATGTTATAAAAAACCTCGAAAAATTCCAGTAATATATCTTTAATCATTTCTAAGATAGCACGGTTCAAAGCTTAATCTAACAAATGGACAATTTAGCTTTTAAACGATTTGGACAATTTTGCTGTTACACGATATATATATATATATATATATATATATATATATATATATATATATATGCAGAGAGAGAGAGAGAGAGTGACAGAGACAGAGACAGAGACAGAAAGACAAAGAGAGAGACAGACAGACAAAGAGAGAGAGAGAGAGAGAAAGAGATACACACACACACACACACACACACACACACACACATATATATATATATATATTGGCGGATGTGTGTATATGCAAGAGAAATGTTACTCAAATCAACAGTAACCATGCAAAACTTGCAGAAAGTAAGAAAGGTGTTAAGACGTAAAAGAGATCACGTCAAGTGATTGTCACGTTCTGACTTCAAGACAATAATTAGCAAAAATATGACGGATGACACCGAGAAGTCGTCTGTTTTATTTTTTATGAAGAAATCCCAGCATGCATCTGTATGATTTGTCAAGAAATTTTAGAGGCGGGAAGGTTTTTTTGCAGTCATTCTCATGTGGATTGGAACCAACAAAATGATTTTAAAAATATCTGAATAAATTATATATTATATTTCTCCTGGGTTAGCTCTGTTTCGTTGACTATAGCACATTTCCAAGGACTAATAAATGTAGATCGCAGTTTCTACATAGGGTCAGGGGACTTCCGAATGCCGGAAAAAAAGTCCAATCTCTTGAATGTAATTTGCATATCTATAAGTCTCCCAATTCGGGACAAATGCTTAGAATATTCCAACCACTTATGGTCCGGTGTCCTCGCCATATATCTAGAAATCCTTTGGAACCTTGACGTGATGTAATGGTTAGAAAGCTTGTCTTGCTAGAACAATTACGACTGAGTAGTGAGTTCGATCCTCACTGGGTACCCCATACTTTCGGCCTTGTGCCACATCTAAGCGACGCTTGGAAAATCACTACTGGGCACCTCGACGGTGCAATGCTTAGCTAGCTTATTTCGCTAGAGCAGTTAAAAATGAAAAGTAAGTTCGATCCACACTAGGTGTCCGCTACTTCCGGCCTTGTGCCACATCTAAGCTACACTTAGAAAATCATTTTGGACCTCGCGAGACGGTGTAATGGTTAGCAAGATTGTCTCGATAGAACAAGTACGACTGATGAGTGTGTTAGATCCTCACTGCTTGCTCCACTCTTTCGGCCTTGTAGCACATCTAAGGTACGCTTGAAAATCACTATATCTAGAAATCCCTTATAAAATCTCTAGAAGAATCAGCAATATTATTGGACCTGATCTGACGTCTCGGCTTCAGTCAGTTTCCCTGCGCCGCAGAGTTGCTTCCCTGTGTCTTTTCTATAAATCCTTATTTGGCAACTCTTCGTATGACCTCTTCGGCAGACTACCTAGACTTTCTGAATTTAAGTGCTGTACTAGTTTGTCGACAAAGTTTCACCAATACACAGTTAGGTTGGCTAGATGTAACCGTGTGTTCTACACTAACATTTTCTTTTCTCGAACTCCTCCCTTGTGGAAATCTCTTCGGTCTCCATGCTTTCCAGCCAACTTTGATCGTTAAAAATTTAAATGCAATGTCAATCGCTGTCTACTCTCCTCCTGAGTACACTTCCTCCTTAGTAAAGTTTATATTTTCTAAGTCACTCAGACACAATGGGCTATAGAAACCCAATGTGTCTGAGTAGCTTTATTGCCTTGCGTGGAGGGAAGTTGTTTTAAAAAATTATTACAACCTCCTGATTGTGAATAGATTGGTTTCATTCATTTTAGAAAAAGCAACGAGGGAACTTGAAAAGAAATACGTCGGTTATCCAGAGAAGGTAGAGACTCGAAAATGCTTAAAATTAAACACGTTTACACACTAGAAATAAAGTAAGAAGTAATAATGTTAGATAAAAAAAAATATAATATCAAAATTTACTGTTAGTATGAAACCGAAGCTAGCAGTTATAATTTCGTATAAGTGACAACCACAGTTGTCTTTTCCTTAAATATTGGTTTGGTTTGCTTTGTTTTACGGCATATCAAATTTAATGGGTTATTTAATGTCGACAGATTTTTTTATTATTAGTAATACAGTGTAACCCGGATATAAGAGAGTTGTCGGGACCGGAGAAGAAGTCTCTTATATCCGGGTTTCTCTTATATCCGGGTTTGGTCTATTATATATACATTAACACAGGCTCTAATTTGGGGCCAGAGAAAATATCTCTTATATCCGGGTTTCTCTTATATCCGGGTTTGGTCTATTATATATACATTAACACAGACTCTAATTTGGGACCATATAACATCTCTCTTATATCCGGGTTTGGTCTATTATATATACATTAACACAGACTCTAATTTGGGACCATATAACATCTCTCTTATATCCGGGTTTATCTTATATCCGGGTTTGGTCTATTATATATACATTAACACAGACTCTAATTTGGGACCATATAACATCTCTCTTATATCCGAGTTTCTCTTATATCCGGGTTTCTCTTATATCCGGGTTTGGTCTATTATATATACATTAACACAGGCTCTAATTTGGGGCCAGAGAAAATATCTCTTATATCCGGGTTTGGTCTATTATATATACATTAATACAGACTCTAATTTGGGACCATATAACATCTCTCTTATATCCGGGTTTATCTTATATCCGGGTTTGGTATATTATATATACATTAACACAGGCTCTAATTTGGGACCAGAGAAAATCTCTCTTATATCCGGGTTTATCTTATATCCGGGTTACACTGTATATTTTTTTCAAACATGTATTGTTGGATATTAATATGTTTTTTTCCAAAAGTATATTGCCGGTAATATTTTTTCCTTCAAAAAATGTATTGGTGTTAATATTTATTTTTCAAAAATGTATTTCTGCTAACATGTTTTTCTTCAAAAATTCATTGCTGGTAATCATTTTTTACAAAAATGTATTGCTGTTAATAATTTTTCCTTCAAAAATTCATTGCTGTTAATAATTTTTCCTTCAAAAATTCATTGCTGTTAATAATATTTTACAAAAATGTATTGCTGGTATTAAAACCTATTTTTACCCTTTCATAGTGTTTTGACCCCATTTGGGATTAACTATAAGCCCATAGCTGTGACCCTGACAGGTGATACCATCCCGGATCAAGGTGGACATGGGAACACTAGCAATGAAGTTCCTTCATTCCTCAAAACATCCTTATCAGAGGCCTTGCTTTTCGATGTAGTCCATCGTCTTACCCAGGAGTTTTCCTGAAATAGGTCACTCAGACTTCGTTCTACCAACGCAACCTACCTGACCAAACTGATAGCGGAAACTTAGGACTAAAAACGCTGTTTCCTTGTGTTGAGTTTTGACTCATTGTTGAATCTCGACTAATGCATGGAATAATAATGCAACACAAAATGTACTTAGAACAAGAATGTATTATAACAAGAAAGTGTACACAATATTTACATATAGTATTTCTGTATATTTCTGGGAAGACCGTTCCTGGAGAATGTGTTGACTAAGTCGCAGTCGGGCAGAGTCTCTAGCTGGATCTCTGTATTCCCTCCCTGTCTTCCGGTACCAACCATTATTTATATAGTCGGTAGTCACCTATTAGGTGGATCCTACCACAACACCTTGTTTGAAAAAAATGTATGTAGAGTCAATTCCTATAGGAGGCACAATTTTCCTTTGGCATGGGGATTAAGGTGTTAAAATGAACAGTCCATTTACCCACGACAAAAAGATTAATGAAGGATGATAATAATGAGGAAACACGGGTAATTTGAAAAAAAAACAAGATAAGGAATTTATTTATTTGACGTAGTGTCAAGAAAATAAGTTAGAATTCATGAAGTCCGTAGTTTTAACGTATTGTCAGGAAGTAAAAATGTTCATACAACAGATTAAATGATCTGACAAAAAAATAATATTAAAAAATGTCAAAAACAAAGGTAAGAGAGTTGGTTGCACACTGCAGGGATGTATGGGGTTTGCAAACATTCAAAAGTAGACGAAGAGAGATTGTTTGAAATAATCAGATTTTTGAAAGAAAGTTCCCTGAAGTGACACGTACTTGGTTAAGGCTGACAATATAATTGGGGAATAATTTTACACTGGTGAGAACTTCAACGCTGGTCGCAAGGAAATGAAACGAAACCTTTCGGACACTCTACTCTGATTAATCTAATATTTCTCCTTATTTTATATCAAAAGAATTTCGCATAGGCTCGCTAATTTATTTCCATCCTATTCTTGGCTTAATGCCTACTTCCTCTAGAAGGCAAGTTTTTAATTGGTCCAAAACAATTTTACATCGGCTCGCGAATTTCTGTCCTTCTTCCTTAACTCACTAATTAATTTCTGTGAAAGGCAAAACTCTCACATAGGCTCGCACATACTTTTTACAGTATTCTTCCTGAGATGTCTTCATGATTGCGAAATAATAATAATTCATTTCACCTTCAAATTCGGAGGACTGAGGGAGAAGAAGGTCAGAAATTCGTGAGTCTGTGTGAGATTTTTGGCTTTGTTATTAGTTCCACTGTTTAAGAAAATAAAATAAAAAAACGGGATAGCCACCTAAACATGCGTACCCACTAAAGACAACGTCGATAGTTATCAGAAAAAATGTCGGATAAAATGTCGAGTACAAAACTAAAGCTAGCAGATATAGTTTCGTAGAAGACCCGAACGAGAAAAGAAAACCTGTTTTCCTTAACTAATCATTCTGACTTTGTCCCGAACTGGTAGAAGCACTCTTCACCGTAAGTTGTTTCTTTGAGGTTACGAAACTAAAGCTAGCAGAAATAAACTCGTAGAAGACCCAAGCGAGAAAAGAAAACATGTTTTCTTTAACAGGTTATTCTGAATTTGTCCCCAATTAGTAGAGGCACGCTTTGGCTTAAAAAGCTGTTTCTCTGAGATAAATGAAAGGGATACAGGTTCGATTTCAGTTGTAGGCAGAGTAAGTCTTGTCAATTTAGGCCGGCTGTTGTTATTTTATCTCTTTAAGAAAATAAACACGTACAGTAACGCTAACCTGTCGGTTATAAATACAGTTTCTCTGATGGAAAAATGGATTCAGTTTCACTTCCTGTTGGGAGGAACTATTTTTTTTTCAGAAGGATTGCTCTGTTTAGATCGGATTTTACTAATTTCACATTCTATTAAAATTAAAAGAAAAAAAAAAACAGTAAAAACTCAAATACGTCAAGCCAATAAAAATAACGTTCATAGAAATTAGACAAAATATAGGTTAAAAAAAAAACCAGTAAAAACTCAAATACGTCTAGCCACTAAAAATAATGTTCATAGAAATTAGAAAAAATATAGGTTTAAAAAAAACCCAGTAAAAACTCAAATACGTCTAGCCACTAAAAATAACGTTCATAGAAATTAGAAAAAATATAGGTTTAAAAAAAACCCAGTAAAAACTCAAATACGTCTAGCCACTAAAAATAACGTTCATAGAAATTAGAAAAAATATAGGTTTAAAAAAAACCCAGTAAAAACTCAAATACGTCTAGCCACTAAAAATAACGTTCATAGAAATTAGAAAAAATATAGGTTTAAAAAAAAACCAGTAAAAACTCAAATACGTCTAGCCACTAAAAATAACGTTCATAGAAATTAGAAAAAATATAGGTTAAAAAAAAACCCAGTAAAAACTCAAATACGTCTAGCCACTAAAAATAACGTTCATAGAAATTAGAAAAAATATAGGTTTAAAAAAAACCCAGTAAAAACTCAAATACGTCTAGCCACTAAAAATAACGTTCATAGAAATTAGAAAAAATATAGGTTTAAAAAAAACCCAGTAAAAACTCAAATACGTCTAGCCACTAAAAATAACGTTTATAGAAATTAGAAAAAATATAGGTTTAAAAAAAACCCAGTAAAAACTCAAATACGTCTAGCCACTAAAAATAACGTTCATAGAAATTAGAAAAAATATAGGTTTAAAAAAAAAACAGTAAAAACTCAAATACGTCTAGCCACTAAAAATAACGTTCATAGAAATTAGAAAAAATATTGGTTTAAAAAAAACCCAGTAAAAACTCAAATACGTCTAGCCACTAAAAATAACGTTCATAGAAATTAGAAAAAATATAGGTTTAAAAAAAAAACAGTAAAAACTCAAATACGTCTAGCCACTAAAAATAACGTTCATAGAAATTAGAAAAAATATAGGTTTAAAAAAAAAAACTTTAAAAAATCACTTCTTTCTCTATTCGTCTCTTCATCTCCCTATCTATTCATCTTGTAGGTTTTAATAAGTTTTGTGGGTTTGTTATATTTTCCCAAACCCTGTTTTCACATCCATTTACCCAAGCCCATCAAGTATGTTACGCTTCTCTTTCCTTCTACCTACCCCGTTAGTATCTGTTTCTTTCAGCTCCCCTTTCTCAGTACCTGCCTCAAAGATTTCAATTGCCTGTTCCTGATGCTAACCATAAGTTTCCTGTCGTTTACATCTTCACTAACAGCTCGTCATTGTTCGGTATTAGTTTCCCTTTTTAAGAAAATAAACAAAAACAGGGTCAGCAACTCAAACCTTTCAGCTATAAGTGCGGTTTCTCTGATGGAGAAAAGGGGGGCATATTTTTTCTCCAGAATAACTGCTCAGTTGAACCCGGGTTTTATTAATTTCACTGTTTAATTAAATTAAAAGGACACATGGCACAGTGCATAAAGGCGTTGGTTAGATCCAGTGACAGACCCAAAGAGTGTGAGTTCAATACCCGGTTAAGGCAGGGGAGAACTTTCAGTGGGAAAATTAGCAGGAGTTAACTGATAACTGACATCCATCAAACATGGCACGTGGAACTAGAACAGTTTACCCCAGTGATCGAAATAAAGGGTTCAGTTCGAAATTCCAACCACCTGAAGAAGGCAGGAGCGTACAACGGCCGAAACGTTGTGACAAATATGGCGACAAAGATGAGGACAATAGTCCGACTAATGTAAATACTGTACATAATACCTCATCTCACAAATATAGACAGACTCTAAAAGAAAAAAGTAAAGGTAGAAACTCAAACGCATCTACCCACTAAAAATAATGTTCATAGCAATTTGAAATAATGTCGTATATATAAAAAAAAAAAAAAAGTTTCAAAAATGACTTTGGCTTATTTTCCGGGTACGAAACTGTGGCTAGTAGATATAGATTTTTAGAAGACGCAACGAGAGATGTGCTTTCATTAAATAGGTAATTCAAACCTGGCTCTCCGAGGATAAGCTGATAGCCGCACACTTTTTTCTTTACTCGGGTTTCTCAAATTTTGTCCGATATTAATTTCACGGTTTAAGTAAATAAAAAATAATACGGATAGCAAGTCAAACATGTGTACACATTAAAAATAACCTTTATATTAATAAGAAATGATATCTAATAAATAATATCCATTCAAAGATTACTGTGGTTTACGTTTCAGGTACGAAATTGAAGCTAGCAGACATAGATTCGTAGACATCCTAACAAGAGGTGTGCTCTTCTTAAATAGGTAAATGCCAACGGGAATCAACTACAAGAATCCAGAGACGAATATGCAATCCTGATCTGGCATCTAGTCTACAGTCTCTTTCTCACACATGTACCGTGGCTTACCTCTGTCTCTTCTTCAAGTATTTTCACGGCAACTGTTCCGACGAGCTACTTTCGCTGGCTCCCAGAATGCATGAATTTAAGCGAGTTGCCAGGCCTTTCACTGTCGAAACAGTTAAATGCAACCGTCTCTTCTCTCGCACTTCCCGTCTGTGGAAATCCCTTCACTTTGCTTGCTTTCCCAATATGTACAATCTTCAAATATTCAAGTGTAATTACAATCGACATCTGACACCCTGAACTTGTTTCCCCGTCTTTCTCTGGTACCTTTTCTTCAAACACGCCTCTTTACTCTTGGACTCAATCCTCTGTAAACCCTTGTGTGCTAGCGGGACATCCGCCTTGCTTGGGGTGAATTGCTTAAAAACAAATCATAACCATTTTTTGAGGAAATGAATACAGTCT
The DNA here is from genome assembly GCA_964036315.1 of Acanthosepion esculentum. Classification (NCBI taxonomy): domain Eukaryota; kingdom Metazoa; phylum Mollusca; class Cephalopoda; order Sepiida; family Sepiidae; genus Acanthosepion; species Acanthosepion esculentum. Next base: position 4,401,741 of record OZ038518.1, on the reverse strand, counting down.
ACAGTCTCTTTCTCCCAGACATGCCGTGGCTTCCCTCTTGTCTCTTTTCACGGCAGCTGATCCAATGAGCTACTTTCGCTGGTTCCCAGACTGCATGAATTTAAGCAAGCTACCAGGCTGGCATCTTGGTCCCATGCTTACACTGTCAAAATGGTTAAATGTAACCGTCTCTTTTATTCAGACAACTTCTTCTCTGTCGAACTCCCTTCACTTTGCTTGCTTTCCCGATAAGTATAATCTTCAAATATTCAAGTGTAATGTCAATCGACATCTGATACCTTGATCCTGTTCCCCATCCTTCTCTCTATCCTTTCCTCAAACACACCTTTTTACTCTTGTTCGCAATCCTCTGTAACCCCTTAATGGATGTATTGCTTACAAAAACAATGTATAGTTGTTGGCAAAGACGAAAATGCGAAGAACGATTTGCGAACAAGAAAATCAAGCAAGTAAAACAAATATTAAATATCAAAGGAAAATTGCTTGGGATGAATTGCTTAAAATAAAAAAAAATCATTACCATTTTTTGAGGAAATGACTTTAACAATTAAAGTTAGGTTCAAAATCATATCATCAGAATATCATTCTCCTCTTTAACGGCAGCGAATGTTGGACGGTCTCCTCAAAGATGAAGAAGAGACTTGAGGCAATGGAGGTATGATTCTACAGATGCATGCTAAGTACACCAGGAAGTATTACTTCTACATTTATGTTCCATAATGGCAGGTTGATTTTGGAAGTGTGCAATTGCACTCAATTTGAAAGTTGAGCTTTCACATGATAATAAAGACAGAAGATATTTTTTTCCAATTCGTTACTGTATATATATAAGCAATCTACCAGGCTGGCACACAGTCCCACTCTTTCATTGTCAAAACGGTTAAATGTAACCGTTTTTTCTACTCAAATAGCTTCTTCTGTTAAACTTCCCGTCTTTCGGACTCCCTTCACCTTGCTTGTTTTCCCGATGACTATAATCTTCAAATATTCAAGTGTAAATCGACATCTGACACCCTGAACTCGTTTCCCGTCCTTCTCTGGTACCTTTTCTTCAAACACACCTCTTTACTCTTGTTCTCAATCCTCTATAACCCCTTGCATACTAGTGCCACTCCTGCCTTGCTTGGGGTGAATTGCTTTAAAAAATAAAATCATAACCATTTTTTGAGGAAATGACTACAGTCTACAGTGTCTTTCTCCCAGACATGCCGTGGCTTCCCTCTTGTCTCTTTTCATGGCAGCTGATCCAATGAGATACTTTCACTGGTTCCCAGACTGCATGAATTTAAGCGAGCTACCAGGCTGGCATCTCGGTCCCATGCATACACTGTCAAAACGGTTAAATGTAACCGTTTCTTCTACTCGAACAGCTTCTCCTGCACTTCCCGTCTTTGGGACTCCCTTCCCCTTGCTTGCTTTCCCGATAAGTATAATCTTCAAATATTCAAGTGTAATGTCAATCGACATCTGACACCCTGAACTCGTTTCCCGTCCTTCTCTGTATCCATTCCTCAAACACACCTCTTTACTATTGTTCTCAATCCTCTGTAACCCCTTAATGGATATGTTGCTTACAAAAACAATGTATAGTTGTTGGCAAAAACGAAAATGCGAACAACGATTTGCGAACAAGAAAATCAAGCAAGTAAAACAAATATTAAATATCAAAGAAAAATTTATTGATTCAACTACAATATCTGATGTCAGCGTGTCACAGTTTTTCCAATTAAAGGGACACAATTTTCTAACTTTCAATAGCTGATGTTACAAAGTATTCCAAAGTTTTGATTACTGTGATTGTTTTCGGGGAATTTTTACGTGTTTTTCTTTTCAAACGAATTCTTTTTAACGATACCAATTTCTGTAACTTGGAAACAAGTTTGGGAATAATAGACATTAACTGCGAAATCCATCGAAATTCACCCATGAATAAAAAATATATTTTTGTATGGAAAGTAAGGACCTATACATATCAAGCTGTCTTTAAATTAAGTGGCTGCCGAAGAATTACCGTTGAACTTTTAAAGGGTAAGCTTAAACAATAATGTTAAATAAAGCGATCAATTTTGAGTTCTTCTGTAGTTCATTATTGCCTGTCGCAATCGGCAGCAGTATGCCTCGCAAAGAGAAATCTCCGCCAACAGAGGACCAGATGGCAATCAAAAGAGTCAAAGCTGCAGAAAGTCCCGTGCCAGTGAAAACCAAGATCAAGCAACAACCAGGAGAGCTTTCAGTGTTTAGAATATGCAAAGACTTAAGAATTATCAAACTCGGGAACAACCCGAAGGCCCAATCAAGAGTCTTCCGTATGAGCTAGATTAAATAAGCTAGATTTTAAGCTAGTAATTAAATGCCGCCCAATAGTAATTAGTAAGCTAGTAATTAGTAATATAGTAGTTAGTAATATTTGCCGAATTAGTTTTCTCATCAATATATGGTGGCGTGGACGTCATTAAAAATAAATGTAAGTCATATATATAGTCAGGAAGCATCTAATAGTTAGAAAAATGACGTGTATATATATATATATATATATATATATATATATATATATATATATATATATATATATATATATATAATTTAAAATCTAACAAAAATAAATCATATGATCCACGAGCTGGTGACATGGCTGCTAAGGTTAGAAAAAACAACTCTGGCGGACATTTTCTTAAAAAGAAATTAGTATTCAAAAACTTTCATCGACAACTAAAATATTCGCAGCCAAAATATTTTTAAAAGAATTAAAAAAAAATGGCGGGTCCCATATGAAACTATCCTAAATTTGGGTTTGGCAGTTACAGTTTTAATAAAACTTGTTTATACATTTATTCTATATACATACTGTTGTCCTTATCGTGGTTGTCATATTCATGACGTTTCGACCGATGTACGCCCAGGACTTCTTAAGGTGTGTCTGAAATTTCGAAACGAAACCTTTATTTCGCCAACCGGTGTAGATTGTTCTAGTTCCCCGCGCCATGACTCTTTCAGATATCTCAGTATCAGTTATCTCCCTTTTAACTCAACACTCCAAGTTTTGATCACCTTCGCTGTCGCCAGGTTCAACTGTTGACATATTCACGACGTTTCTTCCGTTGTACGCCCTGGCCTTCTTCAGGTGACTGGAATTTTGAACCCGAACATTTGACAGCATAATTATAGATACATACATACATACATATATATATATATATATATATATATATATATATATATATATATATATATATATATATATGAAGAAATATAGTCTTAAAGTGTGCTATATTTATGGGATAAAGTGCTCAAAATCAGAGATAGAGCGTGTGTAAATATAAAAGTGACTATAGAAGTCAATACTTAGAGGCGACAGCTTGTGTCATGCTAGATGCAATCGTCAGGCCACGAGTGCGGTTATCTTTCTCGGCTATTTATATGTAATGGTCAGTGGTGCATTGTGGGTAGTCTAAGTTGGCGGTTATTTACCGGAAGTCGTTTATTTGTTTATTTATTTGGGTCAAATTATTTTGCTTGTTTTTATTTATTTTTTATTTTTATTTTGATCGCTTTATATAGCTTATTTAGCAGTTTTGTTTTTATTTGGGAAGATAATTAAAGCTATTTTTTGAGTTTTGGGGTTGATTGTTGTGGTTTGTACTGACTATTATTTTGGCGGGAACAGTTTTTAATTTATTTACTTGGATTGATTATCTTTATTTTTTAAAAATCTAAACGGCTAGTTTATCGGTATCGGTTGTTAGTTTATTTATATATTTGGATGTATTTTGATCAATTTACTTTACTAGATCAATTTATTTGTTACACTGTATATTTTCTCTTTTTGGTTTTCGATTTTTAAGTAACGCAGTATATTATTTTTTATTCATTTTTTATCGTTATATAACAGTTATAGCCATTTTCCGCCCGCTTTTTTGTTTTGATCTTTTATAGTCTAATATTTTGGTCATAATAGTTTACTAATTTGTTTATTATTTACTTTATTTATTGATTTTGTTCATTATTTTTTATTCTATTTCGTCTATTCTAACAGGTGTGATTTGGTAATTTCTTTGGATTAATTTATTTTTCTTATTTTATTTTCATTTTGTTTGTTTATGTATTTATTTATTTTTTCCGTTTTCGATTTTTAAGTTACGTAGTAAAAATTTGTTTTCATGTCTACATTTTGAGATTAGCTCGGATCTTTTATTTAATAATTTATTTTGGTCTGGGAAGGTAATGATAGCTATTTTTTCCTCCAAGCAAAGTTTGCAAGTTTTTGATAGGTTGTTGTAGGCTTATGATTTTTCCTTATTTTCCAAGATATTATTGGTGCGGTGTGCGTTTGTTTTTTATTTCCCAGATATACTTAGAAAGCATTGTGCTGTTCGCATATTTACTATTTGTGAAATACGTTTTGTGTACATAATTTCTTTTTTTCCAGCGTCCTTCAGTTATTCCTATGTATACTTTTTCTTCATTATCTGGTGATTTTACCGTGGCTTGGTAGATTACGTTGTTTTGTAAATAATTACCGTTTAAGGGACATTCGTTTTTTATTCTGCAGTTGCAGAATTTGTTCGTGTGGTTTGTTAATAATTTTCCTGGTGTGATTTTTTATTATTTGTGCCATGTCCTCTAAGTGTTGACTTCTAGGTTCACTTTTATATATATATATATATATATATATATATATATATATATATATATATATATATATATATATATATATATATATACGTGGGGAAACAACAAAAATTGCCCAAATCGTGTTAATTACACATCCCACACACACAGAAAATAAAGCACTAAATTAATTGAGTTCTTTTTCCAGGTTTTTAGATAACACGGTTAGCCATCTTAACACCATTTTTCATAATTGGAAAACATTTTGAGTTATTCTGCTAAAAGCAGAGAAGGTTAAAATAGTTTTGTCTCAGATCAAGTCTTCGCAAATTAGCAATGGTGTGAGAAAAAGGTTAATCAAGCCTTCAGTAATGGCACCAATATTCATACTCTGGCTTCCATCTTCAAAGTCCATTCAAGAACAATAAAAAGAACGGTGAATAAGTTTTCAAAAAGTGGAAACAGTGGAGAGGAAAACTGGAAGAGGAGGTCACAACAAGAAAAGGGATCATCATTTAAACTTAGAGCTAATGAGATCAATTAGAAGAGATCAAACTTAATTCATAAACTGTTTGGCACATGAGAGACGAGTTTCAGCTATGACAGGCCAAAGAGTAATGTAAAATGACATGAAAATGAAATCGTAATTGAAACCTCAGAGGCATCTTGTTACTCCACGAGAGAATGTTAGAAAGTTAGAGAGGGCGAAGATCATTTTGGTGTGTTAGAAAATTATCCTAGAATAATATATATATATATATATATATATATATATATATATATATATGATACCAACACCAGGGATTACAAAGAATATCTTGTTAAACGACAAATTGATGTTGCCCAAAATAATATTAAACTCCTAAATACTGTTTCTAATCGTATACAAAATGACATTATACAACTTACCAGCCAGGAACAATTTCAGGAAATAACATTATGCAGGACTATGTTGTCTTTGACATTCAACACAACATGTTTAATATATATATATATACATATATATATATATATATATATATATATATATATATATATATATCAACTTTATTTCAATCCTTCATGAGCTTCCGATCCTTACTTTGGATTAATTAATGAACGTTTATTATCGATTGCATAACAATTCTTCTGTTAAGTTTGTAGAGTAATTATACATACTTACTGTTCAAAGTAGCGTCCAATAGTGTTAAAAAACCTCGGAGTATTCCAGTAAGATATCCTTAATCATTTCTAAGATACAACTGTTCAGTGCTTAATCTAACAAATGGAAAATTGTGCAGTTTTGCTGTTTTGTTTTACTATATATATATATATATATATATATATATATATATATATATATATATATATATATATATATATATATATATATATATATATATAAAATTAAATGTTTTTTTTGTGAAAGTATTTATATTTTTATATATATATATTTGATATTTCAGATCTTCCCCGATCTTTCATCAGAAATAACTGTATTCAGAAGTTTGTTTACAAGTAGCGTCCGTCGGGAGACGCGGACGTCACGTGATGTGGAATGCAACTGTGTTTGAATATTTCTAACGTAAATCTAACGCTAATAATATTTTAGATGTGGTTTAAAAAGGTTTTATTTTAACTATATCTAAAAAAATAAAAAATAAATTTTTAACTATTGAAATATTTATACAGATTTATAATTCCCAAGTCTATGTTTAACTCTAGTTTATATGTGTTTAAATTTAAAATCCAGTATTTTTCTTTTTTTCTTTGTGCGTATGTGGAACTGAAATCGTAATCTATCAATAAACAATTACAGTTGTGTAATGAGTGTCTTGATTGATTAAAGTGTTCAGCTATGGTGGAATAAGGATTGTATTGACGTATGGATAGTTTATGATTGTTGAAGCGAAATCTAAAATTATTTCCAGATTCACCAATATATCCACTATTGGGACATATTGTGCAAAATAAATACTAGATTATGTTATAGCTATCACAGGTGAGGCGTGGTGGGTGTATCTTGATATTGGTGTTGGGTACAGAAAATACACTATCTGTTATTATGTGTTTGCAAACTAAACAACGAGTTTTGTTACATTTGTAATTTCCTGTTTGGTTTGTATTGTTTAGATATTTGTTAGAGGTGAGAATAGCTGTAGTTTAGGTGATTGTTTCTTTGCATTAATGGGTTGTTTAGCGAAAATGTCTTTGATCTTTTTGTTTAACTGGAGGTTCTTGTAATCATTTTTTAAACTGTGAATAAGTGTGTGGGAATATTGATTGTGGTTAAAAAGCATGGGAATCCGATTGTTGTTTTTACTTTTCTTGTATGTGAGAAGTGTGTTATGATTTATATGGATAGTTTTATTTAGTGCTTCTTTTATTATATTTATTGGGTATTTACATTTTAGGAATTGATTTGGTAAGTTATTAATGTTGTGTGGAAAATCTAGATGTTTTTTTTATTATATTTATAAAACAAACTTCTGAATACAGTTATTTCTGATGAAAGATCGGGGCAGATCTGAAATATCAAATATATATATATAAAAAAAAATATAAATAAATACTTTCACAAAAAAACATTCAATTTTTTTGAATTTGCAACTTTTCAGTTGTTTTCTCCATATTATATACATATTAAGAAAGTATACGTAGCTTCTCATTATGCTATATATACATAACATATATTTAATTAGACAATCTTCATTTATACACATTTTATTAGATAGAACGAAGATTTTAGGTGAATTTCTAGATAAGTGTTTAATGTCAGTTGGAAGCTTGTAAACGAATGTTCTAAAGACATGTCCCGAGGATTTTTGATTTTCAAAGAAAACAGGGAGAAAAAGTCAACAGGCGGCCGGTGTAAAGTTTATATCGTTGAGGAGCCAAAGTTTCTAGTGAACGTCGATCCCGATCCTGTGAGGGGTTGAAGGCATTTTAGTGTCACGTGTCGGGAACACATCAATTCAGCATGTTCATTTGAAGATTTCCACCTGACATCAAACGACTTATTCGAGAAAGGTGAAAGTCACAATTAAGCTTAGTGGACATACCCTGTCTTCCCTTTCCCGGCCTTTAGATACACACACACACACGCGCGCACGCACGCACGCACACACACACACACACACACACACACACACACACACACACACACACACACACACACACACACACATGTATTATGCATACACATGCACACAGCCAGACACACACAAATATATATATATATATATATATATATATATATATATATATATATATATATATATATATATATATATACTATCAACTTTGCCCGTGCTTTATTCAAATAATATATATAGGGAGGGAGAGAGGTTGAAAAATATATATATATATATATATATATATATATATATATAAATGTGAGAAAGAACAAATGGAGTAAAAAACCACAGTTCGTAGAATTAATTAAAAAAAAAAGGTGCACAGTACAAAGTATAGCAATATATTATTATTATACTTTTGTTATAAGAGAATATAATAAAAAACATTTAAATCGCTACACAAAAGATTTCATGTTTCTATACTTTGATTGTACTTCTTCTTACTTGTGTTGCGATTTAAAAATATTTTTATTATAATCTCTTATAATAAAAATATAATAATAATAATAATAGTAAAATATATATGTGTATATATATATATATATATATATATATATATATATATAAATATATTGTGCATACACAGACGCAAATATATATATATATATATATATATATATATATATATATATATATATATATATATATATATATATATATATATTACAATGAATCATTCATACAAAAAAGTAAATTAGTAAGGTTAATGATATAAAATGGCGAAATCTATCTGTAAAAAATTTTTAAAGATGCATTTAACCTACCAATCGCTCGATGAATCTTATGGTCCTTGTTTTTTTTAATTTATAAGCTGTGTAAGGTCATTCTTAAATTTAAGATTATAAACTTAAAAAACAAGGAACAAAACATTGATCGATTGATTAGTAGATTAAATGCATCTTTAACATTTTTTTAGTGAAGGCATTTCGCCATTTTATATTATTAACTTTAAAAATTTACTTTTTGTATGAATGATTCATTGTAATACAAATTGAACTGCACCATATATATATATATATATATATATATATATATATATATATATATATATATATATATATGTGTGTGTGTGTATATAAAATTATATATATATGTATATATATATAATTATATGTATATGCATATATATAATTATATATATAGATGTATATGTAACATTTCATTAAAAACGACTAACAAGGGGCTTTTATTTAGTTTTTTATATAATTTTTCGTGCGATCAAATAAAGTTTTTCTTTTCAGATGCAAAGTTGAAATATAATCCCTGAAAATGGCTAAATGTATAGCCGAAAACGCTCGGATAAAAAGAACATTCGGACAGTTTTTATATAATTCATCCTCTGAAAAGAAACACATTTCGCTCGAAAAATTATATAAAAAAACTAAATAAAAGCACCTTGTCAGTCGTTTTTAATGAAATGTGCATGAAAGAAGGATTGCTGCCTAAATACACAAATAATTACATATATATATAATTACACACACACGCATATATATATATATATATATATATATATATATATATATATATAATATATATATATATATATATATATATATATATATATATATAAAAAGAAAGAACAGTAAGATATAAATTCCGGTGTTCTTATAGATATTTTTAGACAATAGTGCTCAATGTAAATTTACAGAGCATTAATATTATAAATTAATTGATTTAAATTTCGAAAGCTTTAGCTTCCATTTCTGAAACATGGTTATCACTGTGTAGCGAAAAACCCATATTTTAAATCAATTAATTTATAATATATATATATATATATATATATATATATATATATATATATATATATATATATATATATATATATATGGTCGAATCTACGGGCCCGGTTACCCCACATTAAATTCGACACTAGTCAAACTCTCTTTCACCAGACGAGGCTATGTCGAAGGACAGAGTGTCGTCTCGGGAAACAGCTACAACATTAAGTTCAACCCAGTTCTGACGGCGTGTGGTGGTTGGTAGATATCTTGCAGTTGGAGATTCATAGTGGAATTTACTTGACTCACTTCTAGCAGTTGACTACTACTTCTACGCGCCGCTGGCGAATCTTATATGTGTTGTTCTTGTCCTAAGTATTATCGTTCATTACCAACCTTCGTGTGATTATTCTATTCAGTAATCTTCTCCAGGTTACAACAAAAACAGACAGTGAAATCGAGAGTGATATAGGCTCTGAAAATGAACAAGGACAATCATTAGAGGAACACTCCTATGAAGAAGACCTCCCGTATACCGACATTCTCTTCGGAAGAGGGAGGAAGATAATGAGGTGGCAAATGTCCACAAAAGAAGTACCAGGGAAAATAAGGGGATATTACCTCTTTGCTACAGGGAGAAGAGGTTACTCATTTACATATGAAGGTACAAAGACTATAAACAGCTACGGTTATAACCCATGAGGTAGTTGAGTGCGTACTACTTCCCGTGAGACAGTAACTCTTTAATACATAATACAGTTCGTGTGCACTTTAAAAATAAAGTTCGTGTGCACTTTAAAATATTATAACATTATTTGTATTTGCAAAAGAAATAATCTGTAAAAAATGTTATAAAGTTTAATGTACCTAGTTTTAA
>OZ038518.1:4381416-4388916 GCA_964036315.1 Acanthosepion esculentum | reverse complement strand
AATTATAGGCATGTAAGCCGAAAGATTAGATTGGATTAAAAAGTATGTATCAATATTGTGATTTTCTTTCTTCGTTTAATGATAATGTTATTAAGCTTAACAGACGATATGAAAAGAATTTACATAAAATAAATAGACAACACTTATCTATAGTATTTAATGAAACATGTATGAATGAAAAAATGCTGCCTAAATACACACACACACTATATATATATATATATATATATATATATATATATATATATATATATATATGCCTCGTGAATTTAAACGCCCCACCAGGCTGGCATCCCGCTCCCACCCCTACACCGTGGAAACTGTTAGATGTAGACGTCTCTTCTACTCCAATAGCTTCATGTCTCGCACATCTCGCCTATGGAACTCCCTTCCCTATTACTGTTTCCCTGACAAATACAATCTCCAACGGTTTAAGTGTAGCGTCAATCGACATCTCCAGTTGCCTTGATCTATCCACTTCCCTTCTCCACATCCTTTCATTTTTCATTCCTATCTGCTCTCGCTCCGGATCTTTTGTGGCCCCCTTGCCTTGATCGACCCACTGTCTTTCTCTTTCTCCACATCCCCTCCCTTGCCACTCCTATCTGCTCTTCCTCCAACCCTTCTTTAACCCCTTGCGTGATAGTGGCCTCCGGCCTTGCTTGGGGTGATATGATTGAAAAAAAATAAATAAATAATGTATATGAGGTAGCGCAGAAATCAAGACCCCCTTAAGAACCCCATACACACCAAGTTCTGATAGTAGGTCAGACTACAAGAAGTGAGTGGGCCAATATATTTTCGGTACCCATTCGAAAGCAGGTCAAAGAATTCCTTCTTTCTTTTTTTACATCCCCATGTGTAAACCGCGTAATATTCCGTGAAGCTTTTCTCCCGTTGTGATGTTTGTTAATTTACGCGAAACACGAGCGAAAAACTAATACGTCCATATTTGCTCGTGTCTCTCGGCTCAACAATGTCTCATTGCAACGAACGCCGTTCTAATTAGGTGGGTTTTTCGCCTATAACAATTCCGACCTCTTCGTTGTTTCGTGCCAGACTCGGCTTTTCTCGAACGCCACTCATTTAGAACCGCCGACCCGTTTGTTTTCACGCCACGTTTCAACAGTTATTAACGAAAGTCCAGACTGACACTAAAACCATTCTAATGTATTCGTTTACTTGCAGCTTCCGCTCTCTCTTTCCCTCTCTCTGAAAAAGTCCGTTGCCGCTGGTAAAAACACACACACACACACACAAACACACACATATATATATATACATGCAACCAATTTCCTTCTTTCTTTCGCGTTAGGAATCTCTTCACAAAGCATCGTAGCAGGAAAGAAACAAAGAAACTCTTTCTGTTTTTGGATACAGCTATTGCATTTTTTTCCTTCTTTAGTCTCATCTTTTTTTAAATTTATTTTTATTTTTTCATTCTTTCGTTTCGGTACATTTTTATATATTTCTTCTTCTTATATATATATATATATGCAACCAATTTATTTTTACTTTCATTCCTTGCTTTCTCTTAGGCATGCTGATTTCAAATCTCTTCCTTACAGCCATCACTTTCTTCTCTTTTTTTCTTTTTTTTCTTCTAATACTTCAATCATCAATTCTTCTTCTTCTTCTTCTTCTTCTTCTTCTTCTTCTTCTTCTTCTTCTTCTTCTTCTTCTTCTTCTTCTTCTTCTTCTTCTCCTTCTGTAATAACTTCGCCTCGTTTTTTTCTTTTCCTTCTTTTTTTTCTTCTTTATTTTTACTTATGCCTGAAAAGATAACTTCCAGTTACCAAATTTTTTCTTCATCTTTTTTTACTTCATTCGTGAAATTGTTGTTTTTCTTCTTCCACTTCTTCGTCTACTTTCTCTACTTCTTCTTCTTTTCTCCATCCTCTTCATCTTTTTCTTCTTCCCATTATCGTTATTTCTATTATTATTATTATTATTATTTTTTCATTATTATTATTATTATTATTATTATTATTATTATTATTATTATTATTATTATTAAATAATTCAGTCACAACTTTTTCTTTTCTCTCTTCTTTCTTTCCTTCCTTATTTTTGCTTAGGCCTGAAAAGATCAAATCTTTTCTTCCTCTTTCTCGTCAAATGGTTCTTCTTCTTCTTCTTCTTCTTCTTCTTCTTCTTCTTCTTCTTCTTCTTCTTCTTCTTCTTCTTCTTCTTCTAAATATTACTATTACTATTAGTATTATTCAAATAGTAGCATTAGTATTAGTATTATTCAGATAATAATAACAATTATTATTACCATTTAAGAACTCAGTATCTGTTTTTCTTTTCTCTTCTACTTCTTCATAATTTCCTTCCTTATCTTTTCGTATCATATCATTTCGTTCCAGACATCAACAAACTTTTCCTTCCTCTTCTTTGTTTTTAATCATCAAACTTCTTCTTCTTCTTCTTCTTCTTCTTCTTCTTCTTTTTCTTCTTTTTCTTCTTCTTCTTCTTCTTCTTCTTCTTCTTCTTCTTCTTCTTCTTCTTCTTCTTCTTCTTCTTCTTCTTCTTCTATAACTCCACCGCCTTTCTTTTTCTTCTCTCGCCTTTTTCTTTTGTTTTTCTTAGATTTCTCTTCAAAATCTTCCGCCATTATCAGAAGTAAACATTTCTCGCTTCTGGTTTGCCATGATTTACTTCGGTCTTTTATTTTTTTAAATCCATTCTAGCATTTAACGTGTATCTTGTTACTCTGTTTTGCGAAGGAAGAATACAGGAACAATTACGTCATCACGTTTGCTATCGATCGACCAGAAAAAAAGAAGAAAAAAAAATGAAATACCTGACCTGGTAATATTTTGTAAAATGGTCTGAGAAATGAGAACTTTCTTGAACGAGACAAACAACGAAATTTGAACAGTGAAAGCGAGAAGCGGATTAAACGTTAAAGCGGAAACGGTCGGGGGGTGGTCTCATTTGTTTTGACCAATACAGGCGCATTGCACACTTTAGACATAGCATCGGTGAGAAAATCAGGCGTTGTCGAGGCAGCCCTTTCGTAGGCATCCGTAGGCGGATCAAGTTACCGGGCACTTTTGGAGATAATGATATGAAGGCACACAATACCAAGCATTGGTTTCAGAAGTTCATTTCGGGAGATCTGTCTCTTTGTGATGACCCCTGCAACAGTTGGCCACATGTACTGGTTGATGAGAACCTGAAGCCGGTCATAAGGCAGCACAAGAACCAAACCTGCAGCGATCTTGCCGATCACTTCCAGGATTCTGATAAAACAGTCAGACTTCAACTGTAGCGCGTAGGCAAGGCGTACAAGTTGAGCAAGTGAGTACTCTAGGCACTGTGGGAAGCCAACGAGCAACAGTGTTAAATTCTCGTCACCGCATCGTAACCATAACGTGCATGATAATTCCAAGCGCGCCAGACATTGGTTATCAACACGGGGTCCTCTACACCCATAAAGAATCATGCCCAGTATCAGATGGCTAGTGAACAAGTGATGCACTCTGAGCTCCTACCAACGGACCAAACCATCACTGCAGGTCTGTACCCTCAGCAGTTGGAACGTGTGCACCAGACACCGAAGTAGAAGGACCCAGCATTGGTTAATCGCATGGGTGTCATCCATGAAAATACCAGACATGATGGGAAACGGGTAACCAGGGAAAACATACGACGACTTGGCTGGGAGACACTGTGCTATTCGCCATACTACCCAGAGCTTGCGCCAACACATTATCACCCATTGCATTCCTTAGACAACCAGCTTTGTGGGAAGTTTTTGCGTCCATAGCACCGAATTCTTACCGTCAAGTCATTCTATAGCTGGAGACACTATGGCAAAAGGTTCTGGGTGCCGATGGGGTTTACTTTAAGGACTAAATGTATGTCAGATTTGCTGTATACATTTTTTATATCTCTTTTCAATAAATAAAAAACGGCAAGGAAGTTTTTGGTTACCTTATAATAAGAAATATCTATCTATCTATCTATCTATCTAAGTGGAGATTGATTTTATCTATCTATATCAGTTACTATCTATCTATCTATCTATCTATCTAAGTGGAGATTGATTTTATCTATCTATATCAGTTACTATCTATCTAAGAGGATGTTGATTTTATCTATCTATATCAGTTACTATCTATCTATCTATCTATCTATCGAAGTGGAGATGGATTTTATCTATCTATATCAGTTACTATCTATCTAAGAGGATGTTGATTTTATCTATCTATATCAGTTACTATCTATCTATCTATCTATCTATCTATCTATCTAAGTGGAGATTGATTTTATCTATCTATATCAATTACTATCTATCTAAGAGGATGTTGATTTTATCTATCTGTATCAGTTACTATCTATCTATCTAAGTTGAGATTGATCTATCTATATCATTTTTATCTATCTATCTATCTATCTATCTATCTATCTATCTAAGAGGATGTTGATTTCATCTATCTATATCAGTTACTATCTATCTATCTATCTATCTATCTAAGAGGATGTTGATTTTATCTATCTATATCAGTGACTATCTATCTATCATCTATCTATCTAAGTGGAGATTGATTTTATCTATCAATATCAGTTTTATCTATCTATCTATCTATCTATCTATCTAAGAGGACGTTGATTTTATCTATCTATCTCAGTTACTATCTATCTATCTATCTATCTAAGTGGAGATTGAGTTTATCTATCAATATCAGTTTTATCTATCTATCTATCTATCTATCTATCTATCTATCTATCTATCTAAGAGGACGTTGATTTTATCTATCTATCTCAGTTACTATCTATCTATCTATCTAAGTGGAGATTGATTTTATCTATCTATATCAGTTACTATCTATCTATCTATCTATCTAAGTGAAGATTGATTTTATCTATCTATATCAGTTACTATCTATCTATCTATCTATATATATATCTATCTATTTATCTATCTGTTTAAAGGTAATTTCCGCGTAAGTGATTATAACGAACCGGCCTGTAATTGGAACTCGGCTCTCCGATTTCCAATTCCGACTCGTTATCCATTACACCATGCGCATATACAAACATTCAGCATCTTTTATTCCCAAGCGGTCACCCGTCTATGCTAGACTTTTTCTCAGGGAAGCGTGTGATATGTATGTCGGTGGAAGTCGTAGGAATTGTATATTATGAGGATAAGAAGGATAGATGACGCTTGAGCTTTGCTTTCATCGTAGTGGATAGGGATTCTGCTAAAAAGGGTTAGGATGAATGTGTGATATGAGTGAAAGGGGAAGTGGTCGGAAGTGAAGATGATGACGAGAAGGAGGATACAAAACTATTGACCCTTGACACGAAGAGGTTAAGATTGTTGTGTAGAGGGTTATTGTCAAAATGTTTATGATGAAAGAGGTGTGTGATCTGGATGAAAGAGGAGGTTGTAGGAAGTGAAGATTGCGAGGTTAAGGGGGATGCATAGCGATTGACCCTTGATCTAGAGAGGTTTAAGATTTTAGTATTCAGGGAAGCATCCACGCCGGAGTGTGCTACACAGAATGGTGTTTTCTAGCTGCAAATGTCTGAACTGTTGGAACTAAAGAATAAAGAACGTTTACCATCAAAATAGCACCAAGAGACTCTTTTAGATTCATATTTTTATGCTAAGGGCTCATTCTATATAAGGCTCAAGAGCCACTCGTGGTAGAGTGTTACCGAATGTAAGAACAGATAGGCGTAGGCAGAAGAAAATGAAGATTGTGAGGAGAAGGAGGAGAGATAGTGATTGACCCTTCACTTGGTGCTTGAGTTTATTGTGGTGAGAGCCACTTTTAAAATGGTTATGATCAACGAGATGTGAAAGTGGGGTTGTTAGGGTGTTAAGATTACGAGGATACGCAGGATAGAAAAGGCTTGAGCATTGCTTTCATCGTAATGGAGAGGGATTCTGTTACAAGGGTTAGGATGAATGTGTGATATGAGTGAAACGGGATGTGATCGGAAGTAAAGATGATGACGGGAAAGAGGATACAAAACTATTAACCCTTGACATGAAGAGGTTAAGATTGTTGTGTAGAGGGTTATTGTTAAAATGATAAGGAGGATATATAAGGAGATAGATGTACAATAATTTTGAGGGCTCTTCTTGTCCTCTGCCAAATTGTTGATATACAAAACAGGCATGATGTACGAAAGCAAATTTTCATTTGAGCGACGGTAGAAGGTCGTCAGCAGTTACTTTAAAAAAATAAAAAGAAAAGAATTCTGAGAATTTATCAGTAAATAGAGTCGCTACTGCGCTTTCGCAACTAAAGAGAAGGCATTTCTTGTGGGAGAGAGATCCTTTGCATTACACATGCCCAGAAACTTAATTTTATCTACCCTTTACTCACAAATCCCGCCGAAAAAAACAAAAAACAAAAGAAAACCCCTAAAAACCAATAACAAGCAGCTTATTATCACCTCAACCCAAAAACGTCCAGCAATAAATTCCATTTGTCTTCTTTCCTGAAAAAAAAAAACAACAAAAAAAAAAAAACAACAAAAAAAAAAAAACAAACAAACAAAAAAGAAAATGGCGTTTTCTGCACGTCAGCGATATAAATTGTCGAAAGCTTCGAATATCGGGAAGAAGTCACGCGAAAACGATTTGCCGGGAAAAGAGACAAAAAAAAAAAAAAAGAAAAGAGAAGTGGCGTGGTTTTCAAACGACTTCCCCTCCAAACCAACAACTGGGTCAAAGGTCATTCGACTTTGGTTCTGGGTTCGCCGAATTGACAGAAGCCCGCCGAGGCAACAATTGCAAATGAACGAATTGGTGGACAAGAATGCTGAAAGAGGCGAAAGAGTTTGCACAAAAGAGGGGGGGGGGAAGGGGGAAGAAAAGAGACCCCCCTCCAAATAATACAGACAAGAAAGAAATAAGAAAACAACATTCGCGTTGGACGGTGAATAGACGTGGACAAAAGAAGGACGGACGGCGCGGTTATCAATGTTCTTCTTGTGGTGCAAGTGGGGGGGGGGTTCGTTTTGTGAAATAGTTGAAGCCAGATCGAGAGAAGGGAACGGTATGTGAATTGCTCTGAAGTTTGGCAATGCTGATGGCAAATCAGAAGAGAAATCGGAATTTAAGAAAAGAGTCGTAGTACCAGTCGAGTTCGAAAGGGAAAAAAAGGCGTAGAGCAGAGAGGAAATATGAATGAGAATAATAGAAGAAGAAGAAGAAGAAGAAGAAGAAGAAGAAGAAGAAGAAGAAGAAGAAGAGGTGGAAAGAAGAAGAAGTGGAAAGAAGAAGAAGAAGAAGAAGAAGAAGAAGAAGAAGAAGAAGAAGAAGAAGAAGAATGAGAGGAAGAAAAGAATGAGATGAAGAATTAAAAAGGAGAGGAAGAAGAAACAAAAAGAAGAAGAAGAAGAAGAAGAAGAAGAAGAAAAATAAAAAGAAAACATTATTGAAGAGGGAAAATGACGTAGGAAATGAAAATGATAGGGAACAAAAGAAGAAGAAGAAGAAGAAGAAGAAGAAGAAGAAGAAGAAGAAGA
>OZ038518.1:4273916-4378916 GCA_964036315.1 Acanthosepion esculentum | reverse complement strand
TTCTTCTTCTTCTTCTTCTTCTTCTTCTTCTTCTTCTTCTTCTTCTTCTTCACCTTTGTGGCGTGTCCCTTCGGAACGCGGCCAAGCACGCCTCAGTCATGTTATATAACCATTCAGCATCCATTTCATTGTTTCTCTTCTTTATCTATGAAGAGATTGTCCAGCATTCACTGCCATTTAATACTGATATTACGTAATAGTTGTGCAATATTTTCTTTGGTATTTAGGAAATTTTCCTATTTCTTGAAAACCTGATTAACTTTTGCTGGGCAGCTTTCGCTTTTCCAATGAGAATAGGACTTCAGTGTCACATGTTTCATCCATGCAAATTACAAAATTCTGAAGTCCACTAACACTTATAGCTCTTTCTAGTAGTGATGGTCATTATTTTTATATTAATGGCTTGATTGCTATTTAACCTTTTTTTTCAAGGCAGCTTGAGAAGTTGTTTAACGGGTGAGGTTTTACACAGTAAAATATTTATTTTCAACATAACTACCTAATTTGTTAATGCACTTAATACAACACATTTACGTACACATAATATCTGGAAAGTGCTTTAACGTGGAAGGGAAATCCTTACACTGTTATCCGACGGCGTAATGGGATAGCCAAAGAAGCATTCCAAAAGCTAAGCAGGGTAGTAAGAGACAAGAAATTTCTTTAGAAACAAAGAAAAGAGTACTGAACTATTACATGATATCTGTCAACCTGTATGACAGTAAATGCTGAACAATCTCCTCAAAGATGAAAAAAATTGAAGCAACAGAAAGAAGCAGTTGACATTTCTTGGGCTCGCGATGAGGAAGGAATGCTTGGAAAATGTAATACTCACGGATCAGATAGGGGGAAGTGGGACAGATGAAAACAGCGCGTGGGAAGTGGGACAGATGAAAACAGCGCGTATCTTACTTGATGGTCTTGAGTAAATGGATGGCAGAACAGGGTGTGGGAGAAATAGCAAAAAAAAATTATTAGGAGCGACAGAGGACAGAAAGATGTGGAGAGCCATGATTACCAACGTCCTGAAGGGACACGGTACATAAAGAAGAATAATTTGGAGTTCGCATCTTGGACTGATCCTCTGGAAGCCTTTATATACATATGCATATTTTCCAGTCGAATAGCCTTGGGAAAGGTACGAATCATATCCTTCTACCCACCCACTCCCACCAGCTATAGGTAACTAGCAGGACAGACTGGTTTCTATAGCCTTGGATGGCAAAAAAGTCTAGGAGAAAGATAACTGAATTCAAAACCTTCGGTGAGTCGTTTGAGGCCCTTGTGGCACACGGTGCACCAAGTCTCTGGATTCGGCTCTACAAAAAGTGGGGTTGGTTCTGCACAAAGCCTTCATCATTATAATAAAATCCTATGCGCAGGTGTCTGGATGTCGTTTCCTAGAAACCGAGTTGCTGGACCCTCATACGTCGAAAAATGACGGCAGAGTCCAGCAGTATATTTTCAAGATGCAGGTATTTACTTGACCCCCCACTGACTCAGGTTGGGACACAAGGTCGGTTTTTAACGTGGGGACCCGAGTGTTTTCACCCAGGCCGCTGGTCTTGGCTGGTCATAGCTTGTCCAAGCTGGTCAGAGCTGGTCTAAGCTAGTCATAGCTGGTCCAGGCCGGAGCCGGTCTAAGCCGTAACCATGATACCACCAGCGCAGGGACGAATCCCTACACCAGGCAAGTATCGAGTGAAGCTCTCAGCCAGAAGGCCGACCAAGCGAGCGATCTGCGAACAGATGCTACACTTCTATCCAGGCCACCTGGCCGAGCAGCTCCATATTTTCAAGATGCAGAAATTAAACCAACCATAAGTCACGTCTTATAAAAAACATGGAATGGACAGTTCATATTCGCTTTAATCTTGAAAATGGACACGTCCGTTTCAATGAACATTTGTATCCACTTGTAATTTGGAACCCAGCCCTTAGATGGACTATTCCAGTAACGCTTTTCGCGGCTGGGGATATCAAATCAAATTGAGCCTTACGACTAGACTCTTGCAATGAACAAGAGTATAAGACGGGGTGTTGAAAAGTTCATGGCTTGAATCACAGCTCAAAATCTGACCAAAGAGTGAAAAATGAGAACTTGTTTAAATTAAATTATTTTTTTTTGTTGAATGATACTCACTAACCTTGCACGTAAAGTCCTGAAATTGACCGTTTTTTAGTTGCATTTTTTAGCACGTACAAGTCACTACCGTTTATGACACAAAGCAGAGGTTTGAAGAGGATTAAACGATGATTACACAAGTATAAGTCTTTCATTTGCACATTGCTGCAACATCTGGCCTGGTACACCTGCTTTATATTTAGAGATTCTTCATAAAATTCAAAGACTGATCAGCAATATTATTTTTCTTGACTAGGCGTCTCGGGTTCAGCCACTATCCCACCGCCGTAAAGTTGCTTTCCTAAGTGTTTTCCATAAATACTTCTATGGTGATTGTTCGAACGAGCTCTTCGCCGTGGTTAGGCATCAGGATATTGCTCTTCCTGGGTTGAACTAGTGCAACCCAGCCCAAAACTAGGCTAGTTTAGGTTTTATTTTTGATGTTTTAGTTTCTTTTTCCTGTTAACTTAGCTAGGGTATGTATGCTCGTTGGGCCCCCTTTATTTCTGTCCCTATTTTTCTTTAAGTTTAATTCCCCATCCCCTCCTTCGTTAGGTGGTTAGTGATGTCAGTTCGCAGGTAGGATGCGGGGCGCCTTTCGTTTCGCGTGAGTGTTTTTCGTATTTGTTGTTGTGTCTGAATGAGTGCGTGTCAATGTGTGTGCTTGGGATGAATGAATGTTTTATACTATTTTTAGTCCCGCATTGATTTCGGCCTGTGAACTGGTATTTCTGCCACATTTAGTGATTGTGGGGGGTTTTATGACTAATATTATTTTTTCTTGAGTTTCTTGTAAATATTTTGTATTCCTTTTGTAAATACTCATTGGGGTTAGTTTTTTAGAATTGTTATTTTATTCCCCTCCCCCCACAGACATTGAATTGTAAATATGGGGACTAGTTAGTATTTTCATAGAGACTCGGTGGTATTATGGTGGTTGTAGTAAGAAAGGAACGCATGAATGCCGTGCTTTAGTGTAAGGAATATTGTTCGTACGATTGGGTCAGTGTTTGCGGCTAGCTAAGTTATAGTTAAGCAGAAGAAGACCGTAATTTCCACAATCCCCCCTTTGGCCTTGTGCCACATTTCTGTAAATTATACAGAATAAATATGGCTCTTCGCTGTGGTACCTTGACTTTCTGAATTTACGCGAACTACTAGACTAGCATCAAGGTACCATCGGTTTACAGTTGAAGTGACTAGCATCAAGGTATCATCGGTTTACAGTTGAATTGACTAGCATCAAGGTACCATCGGTTTACAGTTGAATTGACTAGCATCAAGGTACCATCGGTTTACAGTTGAATTGACTAGCATCAAGGTACCATCGGTTTACAGTTGAATTGACTAGCATCAAGGTACCATCGGTTTACAGTTGAATTGACTAGCATCAAGGTACCATCGGTTTACAATAGAATTGACTAGCATCAAAGTACCATCGGTTTACAGTTGAATTGACTAGCATCAAGGTACCATCGGTTTACAGTTGAATTGACTAGCATCAAGGTACCATCGGTTTACAGTAGAATTGACTAGCATCAAAGTACCATCGGTTTACAGTTGAATTGACTAGCATCAAGGTACCATCGGTTTACAGTTGAAGTAACTAGATCAGTGGTTCTCAACCGGTGTGTATATATAGACCATGGGGTCCATGTAACATTACTGGGGATCCACACCAAAAATAGCAACTTGGGAGTCCACGTTAATATTTTAGCGATCCATAGAGCAATTTCACTTCCAAATGGTTGCTAAAACTGAGAACTGGGATATCTGTACTAATCTACGCTAAAACTATCAGAAAACGACTCCGGATGTTTGATTATATATATATATATATATATGTATATATATATATATATATATATATTATGTCATTCACAGACAGTACTGTTTCGCTGTATCACAGCTCCTCAGTGCGACTAGACTTCCGAATGCCTCAAGCCAGGATTGAAACACAACTAATTTGGTGTCAGCCAGTGCTATCTTCACTCGGTAGAGTTACACAACTAAATCTAGCGTATTGTTTTTACAAAAGTAAACAAATGCCAATCAGCCAAAGTGCTCCATTCATTTTACTGAAGAGCTTTGCATTAGTGCAGGTGGCTGTTGTTTATAGAATTAGCTTATCACTCAACAGTGCTCAATTGAAATGTATTTTCAAGAGCTATATATATTATGAAATGGACAAAGTCCGACAATTATTTAACGACATTTTTATGTTTTACATTCTTTTTATAGATACAAGTATTTAAGTAAATGCTCTGTTTTTTCAAATAAACAGTATTAAATAACATTTAGCGGCCTGAATGTCCGAGAAATTTTCATAGAAAATATTCGTCCTCCGACAGGATTCGAACCTGTATCCTATACGGAACCGTCATGTAGCCTGACGTGCCTTTTTAACCGATTCCGCCACTGAGGATTGTTCGATTGGCAAGGACGAATTTATTGCTTATAAACTTTCAATCGAAAGAAACACAGAGGAAAAACTGATCAAGGTCCTTGGCTGGGTAATGACCTCAGACCCCTTCTGAAGGAGAGCTACTGCCTGGTTTGTGGCTACATATACAAGTGAGGGCGGTTTGACTATCACCGAGCCGATTTCAATCACACGCTTCGTTTTTTTACATTCACGTTCGTACCATTGCCGTTGGAAAACGGTATGAACCCATTTCTTCTGTTTATGGGTTAAATAGCACAATAGACCGTACCATATAGACTTGGGTTGCAACCAGTCAAGGAGAAATAATATTTTTACACTATTTACATTATACGGACTATTTTCCTCATGTTTGTTGCAATATTTATCACAAAGTTTCGGCCGTTGTACGCTCCGGCCTTCTTCAAGTAGTTGGAATGTCAAACTGAACCCTTTATTTCGCTCGCCGGAGCGTACAACGGCCGAAACATGTGATAAATGTGGCAACAAAGCAACAAAGATGAATAGTCCGAATAATGTAAATAGTGTACATAATACCTCATCTCCGAAATATAGACAGACAATATTTTGTATACAAAAATCTTGGAGAAGGCAACGGGAAAGCATTTCCCAAGACATCACGCTAAATAAAAACGCAATCATCGCCTACATCCTGAAGGGTCATGGCATGAAATAACCTTTGAGATGCGCCGGTGATGCAACGGTTAACCACGAGCAGAGTTCAAATTGCGCCCGAGGCCGTTGTGTTCAAGAGGTTGTCTCTGGGACGGCCAGGAACCCACATTGTCTTCAGTTGTAGGTAAAATGGTTGAACAGACTACAGTCATTTGTCTTCGTAGTGCCACCAGCCTACGGATAAAAGGTAATCGTATTATTAGGCGTTTACTTACATTAAGCGTTTATGGACCGAGCAGCCACTACGCCTGTCGTTTGAAATTTATATTAATAAAATTCAATTAAAACAATTTTTCAGGTTTCTCAATTCCAGTAGCTGTTATCGCTCTTTCCAGTATTGATGGGAGTTTCCTTCCTAACCTTTTATTTGAAGTGGTGTGGAAAGTCAACGTCATGATTATGTCATTATTTTCTCTTTCGGTTGAAATTTATAAAATCTTAACCATAAAAATATCTTTCATGAAAACAAATTCAGCAAATCCAGTAGCTGTTATCGATCTTTCCAGTAATGATGGGACTTTCCTTCCTAACCTTTTATTTGAAGTGGTGTTGAATGTCAACATCTTGAATATGTCATTATTTTCTATCAAGTTACATGTGCTATCCATTTTAGTTGTTTCTGCTGTTGAAAGTCCTCAACTGATTTGGCTTCTCTTATCTGGCACATTTCTTTGTTTATGATTCTGTAGCGCCAGTGCACAATGGTCAAATGTTTTTCCAAATCCACTAACTGTTAATTCTCTTCCTTCCTCCCAACCTTTTCTTTGAAGTAGTCTGGAATGCCAACATCTTGATTAGGTCATTATCTTCTCTTCGAGTTACATGTGCTGTACATTTTAGTTATTGCTGCTGTAGAAAGTCTTCAACTGATGTGGCTTCTCTTATCTGTTACAGTTCATGGTTTGTGATTCTGTAGCGTCAGCCCACTGGGTTCAGAGAAAACTACAGGAACTCCTACAGAATGTGATAAATAAAAGCCAGAAGAGAGGACTGAACATCAATTGCAAGACGACAGAATGTATGGTAGTCAGCTAAAGGTCAAATGTTTCTCCAAGACCACCGTTAGCTCTCTTGCTTCCTCCCAACCTTTTCTTTGAAGCAGTCTGGAATGTCAACATCTTGATTGTGTCATTATCTTCTCTTCGAGTTACATTTGCCATCCATTTTACTTGTTGCTGCTGTTGAAAGTCCTCAAGTGATACGATTTCTGTTTTGGTAAATTTGGTACAGTTCTTTGTTTCTTCCCAAGTCCAGGGGCCGTTATCGCTCTTTTTAGTATTGGTGGAGATTTCCTTCCTAATATTTTGTTTAAAGTGATGTGGAATGTCAACATCTTGATTATGTCATTATTTTCTCTTCGACTTACATGTGCCATCCATTTTAGTTGTTGCTGCTGTTGAAAGTCCTCAACTGATGTGGCTTCTCTTATCTGGTACATATCTTTGTTTATGATTCTGTAGCGCCAGTTCACAATGTTCAGAGAAGGATTGTTTTCGCCAAGACCCCAGATAGTTCATTCAATGACCGTATATAGGGGAGTTCAGTGCGAGTTTTTAATGTACAAATTTAGGGTAGCAGTTAACTTGTGCGAAGAGGTTAATTATGATGCATTTTCGGTGACAGGTTGCACTATACACAGGTAATTATTTTCTGGAAGAGTTAAAATTTATGCCAAAAAATCAGGTGAGGCCGGAATATATATGAAGTCGCCGGTATATTGGATTGATTGCTACGTCTGCTCGTACGAAATGTGGATGTGTATGATGTGCTAGCCAGGTCAGGACAAATAACATTGCAGATTCCTCAGATTTAATCCAGAATCTCGAAATGCATAGTAGAAGTACCAGATCAGATGTGACATCAATATTCAATTCAAGGAAGAATAGAAAAATAGACACTGTTGAGACAAAGTTCACTAGCACATTGAGGTTGTGAAGACGTAATACAACGCCTCCTCACCCCCACCAAAAAATATTAGCAGCAATAAAAATCTTGTCAGCATTAAATAACCCATTGAGGTTGATAAGCCGTAAAACAAACCAAAAAATATTAACAGCAATAAAAATCTTGTCAGCATTAAATAACCCATTCAGGTTGATAAGCCGTAAAACAAACGAAAAAATATTACCAGCAATAAAAATCTTGTCGGCATTAAATAACCCATTGAGGTTGATAAGCCGTAAAACAAACCAAAAAATATTACCAGCAATAAAAATCTTGTCAGCATTAAATAACCCATTGAGGTTGATTAGCCGTAAAACAAACGAAAAAATATTACCAGCAATAAAAATCTTGTCGGCATTAAATAACCCATTGAGGTTAATAAGCCGTAAAACAAACCAGAAAATATTACCAGAATAACCACCGGACATTAGGGCGGTGGGAAATGGACAAAAGGCAATTATTATATAAATACTTCATAGTACTTTTAACCGTTTATCTGAAAAAGCAGTTGTATACAGCAGACAGTTTAGATATTTCGACACAGGTTTCCCGCCTTGCGTGACATTCACATGATGGTCTCGACCTGATGAGGATTTCTGAATTCTGAAACAGTTGAAATATCAACGGCATACCATTTGAACTTACGCAAGAACAGCCATAACAATTCATATATATTTATAAAAAAAAGGGAACTTGTGGAGAGTTATGATCGCCTACGTGCCTGTAGGACGTAGCATTAAAATGGGTCGTTGTTGTTTTCAAGTGTTCCTGTCTTCATCGGAAACGCGCAGATTTACCCTGGTTAACTGGTGGCACCATATTGCCACCAAATGCGTATTAATGAACATTAATGTCATGTGCTAATGTCTTTTCAGTTAACGGACATCCTGTAAGCACTTCCCGCCATTCAGCACGTGATCTGGGTCATCAGTTCAATTAACCAATGACATTCGATTCTCTTCTTGCTTTTATAAACATTAAGAGAATTATTCTGATACATACATCCACCTACTGGACTGTTTTCTATGACCTGACCGATAACGAATAGTAAAATAAAAAGTCGACAAGAATTGTTTGGATTACGAGTTTGGGTAAGGATTTTTATTGCAGATAATATTTTTTTTTGGTAGGGGGGGGGGTGTTTTACTGTTCATCAACGTCAATGGGTTATTTAAAACCGACAAGATTTTCATTGCTGGTAATATTTTTTTTTGGTTTGTTTTACGGTATATCAAACTCAATGGGTTATTTAATGGCGACAAAGATAAGGACAATAGTCCGAATAATGTAAATAGTGTACATAATATCTCATCTCAGAAATATAGACAGACACTGAAGGGCCGAAACGTTGTAATAAATATGGTGACAAAGATAAGGGCAATAGTCCGAATAATATAAATAGTGTACATAATACCTCATCTTAGAAATATAGAATAATACTGAAGGGCCGAAACGTTGTAATAAATATGGCGACAAAGATGAGGACAATAGTCCGAATAATGTAAATAGTGTACATAATACCTCATCTCAGAAATATAGAATGATACTGAAGGGCCGAAACGTTGTAATAAATATGGCGACAAAGATGAGGACAATAGTCCGAATAATGTAAATAATGTGCGTTTTTGTGCAGAGTTAAATGTATTGCTGGTAATATATTTATTATTAAAAAAATATATATTTTTATACTTTCATAGTGTTTTGACTACAAATTGGAGGTGAATTATTTGTCTATATCTGGAACCCTAACAGTTGCTATCACCCCAGGGTCAGGGAACAACAGCTATTAAAATGTCGTTTCATGCCCCTCAAAAATTCCTTATCAGAGGATTTGATGCCGGATGTTGTTCATCATCATACCCAGAAACCTTTGGCTTATAGTTTAATTGCTATAGAAACCGTAGCAGCTTTGTGAGATTCTGGTTTTAAAGCGTGCAGATAAGCCATATTGTTGATATATAGCATAAACCCATCGCAACTTGCGCATTTAAAGTAATTGAGAGCATCTGCATTATGTTATGGAAATATTTTGCAAGTGTCAAATATTTCTTTCAGCGAACTGTACTTCCAAATATCCTTTTCATGGATTTGATTGAGTAAATGTTCTTAATTTGCTGCCACCGGGGAATTTGTGTGGCAAATTGAATTGAAGAACGAGCACGCCGTTTTCTTATTGCTTTTCCCTCGCCAGAGAGGAATGCGGTAATTAGCGTTATCGTTCATCGAAAGTGGGTAGCAAATTCTAGAACGACAAGCGTTTTATTATTGAGAAAATGTTGAATTATCAGACTGCATCAGTAGTGTTTTTGAGTTTTACAGACCTTACCTCCGAAGCGAACGTCGTCTAAAGGTTGCATATCAATCCACTGTTTATTATTATTATTATTATTATTATTATTAACTTGGACTTCAGTTGTATACACATTTACTTACGGGTCCCAACCAGAGATCTAAGGTTAGAAATGGCTTCATGATGTTTTCTACTGATACTTTTAAAAAAAAACGAAAACAGAAAGAAAAAACTACGTTCACACACATTTTAAGTAGAGAAAGTTCTTCAGACTGCGGGAGCCGTACATGTGAATACAACTATCTGTATTTCGTTAAAACATGTGCTCCCAGTAATCCCATCAATTAATTAATTAATTAATTAATTATTATTATTATTATTATTATTATTATTATTATTATTATTATTATTATTGTTGTTGTTGTCGTCGTTGTTGGTGTCGTTGTTGTCATTTTCTTGTATACACATTTACGCCCGAGTCCCAACCAGAGATCTAAGGCCAGAAATGGCTTCATAATGTTTTCTACTGATACTTAAAAAAAAAAACAAAAAAAAAACACTACGTTCACACACATTTTAAGTAGAGAAAGCTCTTCAGACTGCGGGAGCTGTACATGTGAATACAACTATCTGTATTACGTTAAAACATGTGTTCCCAGTAATCCCATCAATTAATTAATTAATTAATTAATTATTATTATTATTATTATTATTATTATTGTTGTTGTTGTAGTTGTGTTGTTGTCGTTGTTGTTGGTGTCGTTGTTGTTATTTTCTTGTATACACATTTACGCTCGGGTCCCAACCAGGGATCTAAGATCATAAATGGCTTCATGATATTTTCCTCTAACCTTTATTTTCCTTTTTGTAAAAAAAAAAAACAAAAAAACAACAAACCTACGATCATGCAGAATTTATATAATGTTCTTTGTAATCTGTGAGCTGTAGTTGGGAGTACAATATTTTTAATTTCTTTTAGGCATGATCTACCAGGAATCCCTTCAATAAGTCTATCAGAAACTCTTCTCATTAATCATATGGCTCCACCTACAACTAGAATTATTATTAGTAGTAGAATTAATTGTAGTAGTAATAGTAATAGTAATAGTATTTCCTTTAATTTCTGTTGTATGTGCATTTTCTTCCGGGTCCCAATCAGAGACCTAAGGTCAAAATTACTTCATGGCATTTTACACTGATTATTTAAAGAAAACCTCTAACATCACATACATCTTGCATAAATAAAGCTGTCCGTAATGTGTGAGATGTACTTGTGAGTACAATTTTTTATATTTCTTTAAGTCATGAGCTACCTTCAATGAGTCTATCGGAACATTTTCGACTCAATCCGAGTGTAAAAGCGAAGAATTAAATTAATCTTCAGACACGGATGTACAAATTTTAACTATGTTCATTTATAGGAGTATTATTTTATTGGAGTAATTGCTTTGTGAACAATTGCACATAAAACGTTTTGTGTGTCATTTTTACAGTATAACTGAACGAAATGAGTTACTATAGGATAAACGAATAGTGCGTCTATATGTGTGTAGATGTATGTGACAAGTCTAGTCTTCTTATGTGACATGTCTGGGGGTGTATGAATTCTAGTTTTAGACTGCTTAAAAGAAGGAAGGGAAAAGCTAGTATCTACTATACAATATATGAACAAATTAGTGGAAAGTCGTCGCTAAGCCGTATTTTGTAATGTAGTGTAATCGAATAAATCAGGGAGAAATGTGAGCAATTAATTGTGAGAACTACAGTTTTGCTTGTGAGACAAACGATCGAACAACAACCATGGTCAATGTTAACTGAGAGACTGATTAGTGACAAAGAATTGATCGTATTTATAATAGCGTGGTAGGTTACAGATGGAGCTAAAATTTACATTTTTTATCGCAAGCTTATTGGCTAATATATAAATATTACTTTCACGGAAGAAAATATTGTTGAACATTTTGTGAAGATGACTCACCAAAATTTCATTTTCAGATATTTTACCGTCTGTTAATTCAAAGAATACCGCGCGTCTCGTTCGTTGGTTAATACATATGAATACAATACGGAAAAATGCAAAAATTGAGTTTCTTTCGGTGTGAGCCGGTTTTCTACCTGTTATGGTCCAATATCCTCGCACCACTGTTATGGTCCAAGGTTAGGACCAAGGACGAACAACACGAACACAAGAGTAGAAATAACAAAGATATATTACACAGAAATAATAATACAAGATGTTGAAGGGTTGGTATGACTGTCAGTCTGGTTTGGAGTGAATTACTATTGTCTCGACTCGTTCCGTCTCGACTCGTTCCTATATTTAACACCCCCCCACATGGGTCGTATGTGGCACAAGGCCGGTTTATTATGGGTTCTCAAAGCCCGTAGACTCGGCCAAAAATGTGCACATTAGAATCCGTATAAACGGGTTCAGAGACTGTCTACGTCCCCGGACGAAATATTGCCCTGCGGCAAAGCCTCGTACGGGTTCCTCTCTGCCAAAGCAGAGAGTTCGACAGGAGTCGCGCACCTTTAGAGACTACGGCTCGACTCGTTCCGATATTTACCCCCCCTCCAGACATGGGTCATATGTGGCACAAGGCCGCTTTAATGTGGGTTCTCCGAGCCAATAGGCTCAGCCAAAAATATGCCCATTAGAACCCGTATAAACGGGTTCAGGTACTGTCTACCTCCCCGGACGAGTCCTTGCCCCGCGGCAAAGCCTCGTCCGTTTTCCTCTCTGACAAAGCACAGAGTTCGACAGAATTCGCGCACAGTCAGAGACTGAGACTCAACTCGCTCCATACGTCTCAGCTGAGAGTCTTTATAGGGTCAGGAAGAGTTCATTGTGTCGTTATAGGTATGATCCCATAACAGTACAAAGTATGAATTTTAAGTGACAATACTCAACATTTTTCTAAAACTCTGAAACTGGAAATGTGTCGAACTAAAACTGGAATTATTATTATTATTATTATTATTATTATTATTATTATTATTATTATTATTATTATATTTCGATTTCTGCGATGGTCAAACTATCTATCAAGTCTGCGGTGTGATCCTAAGACAGTGGTGTTATGACTACATGATTTGTTTTTCTAACTCCCATAGCATCATCAAGGACACATGGTACAGTGGATAAAGGCGTTAGTTAGATCCAGTGAAAGGACTCGAAGAGTGTGAGTTCAATACCCGGTTAAGGCAGTGGAGAACTTTCAGAGGGAAATTAACAGGAGATAACTGATAACTGACATCCATTAAACATAGCACGTGGAACTAGAACAGTCTACTCCAGTGAGCGAAATAAAGGGTTCAGCTCGACATTCCAACGACCTGAAGAAGGCCGGAGCGTAAAACGGCCGAAACGTTGTTATAAATATGGCGACAAAGACGAGGAAAATAGTCCGAATAATGTAAATAATGTATCACTAACGTTATATGGACAAAGTTCTTCTTAATGTGTGGGCTAGACATATCAAGATACTTCTTTATTTCTCTTAAGCTGGGATTTCCAGGGATTTTTTCAGTGTGTTGTTGTGTTCCTTTTTTATCATTCCAAGCGCACCTTCTATGACTTGTACTATTCCTGTTTTCAATTTCCATATTTTTTTTCTATTTCGTTTACCAAGTCTTTATACTTTGTAGTTTTTTCTTAAATTCGTTGGTTGCTATGTTACAGTTCGCTGGGCAAGTCATATCAATTAACAGGCAAGTTTTTCTTGGTTTTAGATATTTATGTCCGGTCTATTTGCTTCAATCTTCCTGTCTATAAAGATTGTGTAATCCCATAGAATTCTGATGTCTTCTCTTTTCTTTAATGGGTGATGTTCATACACGTGTTTGTTAACATCTTTGCCAATGTGTTTGCACGTTGCCCAGTGTAGTTATTGCCCCCACTCTCTCGTGACGATATTTATATTCATTTGGCGTGAGTACAGAACATCCTGTGATTAGATGGCCTATGGTTTACTGATATTTGTCACAGGACCTACATTTTTGATCCACATTATTTTGTATGATATTTGCCTGAATGTTCCTAGTGAAAAGGCTCTGCTTTTACGCTGTAAGAATAAAGCCTTCCTTTCCAGCCTTTAATCCAGATGCTGTAACCATCGTTGAGCGTTAACCTTATCAAAATCGGTTTTATTAGAACATTCTGGGTATTGACCATGCAGAGGTTTATATTGCAAGCGTTGTTTCATCTGTTCAAGAGATTTATCCTTGGCTTTCTTTTTCAGATTTTTTTGCTGCAACATTTGGTTCTTGGGTCATGTTGTGGTTTTCTGTAGAAATTACTAGACGTGAATCTCGTTTGTATTTAAAACCTTGTTTCATTATTGAATATTTTTTCTTTCTGTTTTCGCCTTGTTTGACTAATTGCAATATCAAGTCCTTTGTTGTTTCAATATATTTTAGTAAGCCAATAGCTGTTTTCTTGTATGACAATCCTAACTGAATAAGACATCTTCAACATTCTTTACGGAGTATGTATAGACGGTCTGCATACGCCTTCAGATGATACATGTTATACTTAGAAAGAAACTTTCTTTTCTTAGAGTTTATCATCATCATTATTATTATTATTATTCTCCTCCTCCTCCTCCTCCTTCTTCTTCTTCTTCTTCTTCTTCTTCTTCTTCTTCTTCTTCTTCTTCTTCTTCTTCTTCTTCTTCTTCTTCTTCTCTCGTCATCATCATCATCATCATCATCATCATCATCATCATCATTATTATTATTATTATTATTATTTTTATTATTATTATTCCAAAGAAGAATCTAGAATAACATGAATCTGGAAAGATTATATTGAATCCATTGCTAGGTCAGTTCAATGTAACGTCTCAGACGATTTCTATATCCTGAATCTGTTACATATTTATAAGTTTAACAATCGCCCATGCCTTGAATATTGCTGTCACATATGGTCCAGGGATCCTATGGTATATCTTGGGTTTCTTGGTAAAATCCAAAGAATAATCAGCGCTATTATTTGCTGCAATAGTAGATCATAGGGTTCTGTTACGGTTTTCTACAGAATATACAAATTGCAAATCTCTAAATATTCTTTCATGAATATTTTTTTCTTTCTGTTTTTGTGTTGTTTAACTAATTTTATTATTCAGTCCTTTATTTTTCACATCTATGTTAGTAAACCAATACTTGATATTATTATTATTATTATTATTATTATTATTATTATTATTATTATTATTATTATTATTATTCCAAAGAAGAATCTCGGTTGCCATGAATCTGGAAAGATTGTACTGAATCCATTGCTAGGTCAGTTCACTGTGACGTCTCAGACGGTTTCTCCATCCTGAATCTCTCTTAGACATTTATAAGTTTACCGATCGTCCCTGCCTTGAATATTGCTGTCACACATGGTCCAGGGATCCTGCTTTATATCTAGAGATTCTTGATGAAATCCAAAGAATAACCAGCACTATTATTTGATGCAATAGTAGATTATAGGGTTCTCTTTTGGTTTTCTACAATATATACTAAATATAAATATTGTCTCTATTCACAACCATATTTCATGAATAATTGTATTACTTAGTTCTTTCTTGTTCCCATATATATTAATAAACCAATAGTTGATATTATTATTATTATTAATAATAATATTTATTTAATTTCTGTTGTGTACACACTTCTTTTCTTAATAGAGAATAAAGAACACCTTGGATCACACATATTTTTCATAGATAAAGCTCTTCGTAATGTGAGTGCTATAGTTTTGAGTACAATTTTTATTTTTGTATTTCTTTAAGTCATGGGCTGCCAGGAATCCCCTCGATGTGTCTATCGAGACCTTTTCCAGTCAATCCCAGGGCTCCATCTCGGACTGGAATTACTGCTGTCCTCTTTAGCCACATCTTTTTACATTTCCACTTCAAGATCCTTGTATTTTGACATACATTTTTGAAGATCTTCAAAGAGACAATTCAATCTGCAGGGAGTGCCAAGTTAATAAGGAAGCACATTCTGTTTTTGTGGTCTTTGATCACGATGTCTGAGCAATTAGCTTTGATTGTTCTGTCTGTGACTCGTGTAAAGTCGCATAAAATTGTTACAGGTCCCCTCTCTGTACCGGATCTGGTTTATGTTCATTAAATTATTATTATTATTATTATTATTATTAGTAGTAGTAGTAGTAGTAGTAGTAGTAGTAGTAGTAGTAGCAGTAGTAGTATATTTGAGGATGCATATAAAATATTATATCAAATAATATACTAATTGATGATGATGATGATAATGATGATATTAATAATAATAATAATAATAATAATAATGATATTAATAATAATAATCGGTCTTATTAGAGCAAATACACTTCGAAAAGTACCCTGTGTCTGAGATCCTTGTTGTAATTTGACATGCAGGGGATCACCAGGACGCACTCAAACGTCTTTTAATAATTTCACCCCAAGAAAGGCAAAAAAATACACTAACACTCAGAGGGGGCATGGGTACCGAGTTTTAAAGAAAATTAAGGAGAGAAGACAAAAAAAAGAAGAGGAATCAAGAAACAATTGACATTGCATATACATTTTTGAAGATCAAAGTTGACTGGAAAGTAAGAAGAATGAAATAGAATTAGAAGCCTTTAGTGAGGGGAAAGGACAATAAAAGAAGAGGAATTAAGAAGACACTAGATAACAATTCACATTGCATATACATTTTTGAAGATCAAAGTTGACTGGAAAACAAAAACAGTTGCAAAATCGAGACGGTACATCATGTCATTTCATATGACCTTGCAGCCGATCAAGTGATGCAATTAAATTCCTAACATCTAGGTAGAATAGCTAATAATTCATTAGAACAATTAACATGAAAGCTTTATAAGAAACGCTCCAGGAAGATGCATTAGGGCGGCGGGAGATGGACTGGAGCAGGGATGCCAGGTCAGGACCAATAAAATTGCTGATTATTCTTTGGATGTTATCAAGAATCTCTAGATGTACAGCAGGATCCCTGGACCATGTGTGACAGCAATATTCAAGGCAGGGACGATCGGTAAACTTATAAATTTCTAAGAGAGATTCAGGATGGAGAAAACGTCTGAGACGTCACATTGAACTGACCTAGCAAAGGATTCAGTATAATCTTTCCAGATTAATGGCAACCGAGATTCTTCTTTGGAATAATAATAATAATAATAATATCAACTATTGGTTTACTAACATAGATGGAAACAATAAAGGACTGAATAATAAAATTAGTCAAACAACACAAAAACAGAAAGAAAAAATATTCATGAAAGAATATTTAGAGATTTATACATAGTATGTTCTGTAGAAAACCAAAAGAGAACCCTATAATCTACTGTTGCAGCAAATAATAGTGATGATTATTCTTTGGATTTCATCAAGAATCTCTAGATATAAAGCAGGATTCCTGGACCATATGTGGCAGCAATATTCAAGGCATAGAAGATCGGTAAACTTATAAATATGTAACATAGATTCAGGATAGAGAAATCGTCTGAGACGTTACACTGAACTGACCTAGCAATGGATCCAGTATAATTTTTCCAGATTCATGTTATTTGAGATTCTTCTTTGGAATAATAATAATAATAATAATAATAATAATAAAACGAGAAAGCTCCTCAATTGCTACCGCATGCATCATCCCAAAGTTGATATTGATCGCCTCTATGTGCCCAGATCCGAAGGAGGCAGAGGACTAGTTCAACTAGAACTATCCTACAAAACTACAACAATTGGCCTACAAAGATACTTGGAAAATACAGAAGACTGGATGATGGTATGTGTCAAGGAACATGAAAGTAGTAAGTGTCTTTACGCTGCGGTAAAGGAAGCCGACAAAGTCAAAATGGAGTTTCAAATGGGCGCAAAAATACAAATACATCATTGTACACCTGCTGAAGCTGCAAAATACTTAAAAAAGAATGCAAAGACAAATGCGACCGACCAGATACAGAAACAATGGCAAGATAAACCGCTCCACGGCCAATACTCTGACCGTACCAAACAAGGTGACGTAGACAAAAGCCGCACCCATCAGTGGCTACATAGTGCAGGGTTGAAAGCTGAAACTGAAGGTTTTATCCTTGCTGCACCGGACCAATGCTTGTTAACTAGGAATTATCAAGCACATATACGAAAATACTGTGTTAGCCCAAAATGCAGATTCTGTGATAAATATCCAGAAACCATTGATCATCTTGTATCCGGTTGCACGATATTGGCACCCACTGAATATAAAACCCGGCATGACAGAGTGGGCCAATATCTGCACTGGAAAATGTGCAACTCCTACGGGAAGGAAAATGAAAGAAACTGGTACGAACACCACCCAGACCCAGTTATGGAGATAGGACCTATTACAATTCTATGGGACTACACAATACACACTGACAGACCAATCAAAGCCAACCGCCCAGACATTGTTATTAAAGACCACAAAAAAGCCTCCTTATTGATATGGCAGTCCCTGCAGACTGCAACGTATCTTTGAAGATATTCGAAAAGCTGACAAAATAGAAGGACCTTGAAATAGAAATCTAAAAAATATGGCACATGGGAACATCAACAATCCCCGTTGTAGTTGGAGCCTTAGGATTGGTTGGAAAAGATTCCAGTAGACTAATTGAAGGGATCCCTGGAAGTCCATACCTCAAAAAGATACAAAAATTTATTCTGACAAGTACAGCCTACACTTTACGAAAGGCCTTTATCTATGTAATATTTTTTTTTTCAGTGGAAAATGTCATGATACCATTTCTAACCTTAGGTCCCTGGGCGGGGCCCGGAAAGAAATGTGTAAACGCCAGATATCAAAGAAAA
Source organism: Acanthosepion esculentum (assembly GCA_964036315.1). Classification (NCBI taxonomy): domain Eukaryota; kingdom Metazoa; phylum Mollusca; class Cephalopoda; order Sepiida; family Sepiidae; genus Acanthosepion; species Acanthosepion esculentum. Next base: position 4,360,614 of record OZ038518.1, on the reverse strand, counting down.
TAATAATAATAATAATAATAATAATAATAATAATAATAATAATATCAATACAGATATAAACAACAAATCTCCATAAAATTGTATTCAAAATATTTCAATAAAGTTTCGGTATTAAATACCCATAAAGTGTTGGTATGCCGTTAAACAAACAATTCGGCCAATCATAAAATTAAAAGAAACAAGAATATAAGCTTCAATTATGAACACGGCCACAATCGACTGGCCATGTTCTGAAGGTAAGAATATGTCTAGTTTTCAACAATATTTAGATTGTATGCAAACAACACTTAGGCGCCATTTGCAATAGCACAACCGAAATACTTAACAATGGCTAATTGCTTAGCAGAAAGCCCTCGAACCGAACAATCATTTCTGTACTACTACTAATAATAATAATAAACTCTAAGAAAAGAAAGTTTCTTTCTAAGTATAACATGTATCATCTGAAGGCGTATGCGGACCGTCTATACATACACCGTAAAGAATGTGGAAGATGTCTTATTCAGTTAGGATTGTCATGCAAGACAACAGCTATTGGCTTACTAAAATATATCGAAACAACAAAGGACTTGATATTGCAATTAGTCAAACAAGGCGAAAACAGAAAGAAAAAAATATTCAATAATTTTGTGGAGTTATTTCCACAATAGAACTTGTAGTCGGACTAAATGCGTCCTAAATGGGTTAAACGTACAGAAACGTTAGCAACTTGTAATAACGTGTTACGCAGAGCAATCGAGTTGTGGTCGCTGAACACTACTCCTTGTCTCGACTACTCTTGACTCTTGACACTTTGGATATGATGTGAACAAACACGTGTCTGAAAATCACCCAGGACCGGTTAAAGAAATACATCAGCATTTTATGAGTCTACACAATCTTTACGGACTGGAAAAATTGAAGCAAATAGACTAGACATAACTGTCAAAATCCGTAAAGGAAAAAAAAAAGTGCCTATAAATTGACCAGCGTACTGTAACATAGCAACCAAGGATTTTGATAAAGGTATCGAGGTATAAAAACCTGAAAATCGAAATAGAAAAAAACGTGGAAATTGAAAACAAGAATAGTGCCAGTCAGAGAAGGTGCGCTTGGAATGATGAAAAAAGGAACACAACAAAACATTGAAAAAAATCTCAGCTCAAGAGAAACACAAATCATTGTCTTGATAAGTCCAGCCCACACACTAAGAAGAACTTTGTCCCTGTGACGCTAGTGTTGTCATGGCAGTTAGAAAAATGAATCATGAAATGTGGCCGTAACAACACACCTCTACCTGCCTTATGTCCTCCCGCAGACTCAGTAGTCAGTGTAACCATAGCAGAAATCGAAATGTTGATAATAATCCTTAAATATAATACGCTATATATATATATATATATATATATATATATATATATATATATATATATATATATATATATATATATATATATACATATGTGTGTGTGTGTCTGTGTATGTGTGTGTGTGTGTGTTGAACAATAAAAAATATTAAAATATTAAAGTCTTCAGACTCACTGGGTTGTATATTAACATTCTTTCGTTTTTATTATTTCAGTTAGATTCCTCGACTAGTTTCAGCCAGTATGATGGCCATCATCAGGAGAAAGAGAAATGTGTAAACGCCAGAAATCAAATGAAATAATAATAATAATAATAATAATAATAATAATAATAATAATAATAATAATAATATCAATACAGATATAAACAACAAATCGCCATAAAATTGTATTCAAAATATTTCAATAAAGTTTCGGTATTAAATACCCATAAAGTGTTGGTATGCCGTTAAACAAACAATTCGGCCAATCATAAAATTAAAAGAAACAAGAATATAAGCTTCAATTATGAACACGGCCACAATCGACTGGCCATGTTCTGGAGGTAAGAATATGTCTAGTTTTCAACAATATTTAGATTGTATGCAAACAACACTTGGGCGCCATTTGCAATAGCACAACCGAAATACTTAACAATGGCTAATTGCTTAGCAGAAAGCCCTCGAATCGAACAATCACTTCTGTACTCACTAAGGAATACAATAGAAAAGTTAACAGCAATAATATGTTAGTTTATCTTAATGAAACCTATATTGAGTTTAAATATCATAGACTGCCAGAATTTCGGAAAAAAAATGAAATGGAAAGTAAACCCTTTCCGGAAATGATTAGTTATTGATCGAGTGATCCTGATCAATAAATATTAATGAAGAAGCTGAGTATTGCGTGGCCCCTTTTTTACGAACCATAAAAAAAAAACGACCGAGTTAATGCCTTCTCCGGTTTTCGATGATATGTTGATAAATGATTCAATCAATGTTTTATGGTTAAACGCCATTAATACAAATCTCTGTGCTGGTCATATTCGCCGGAAGTGGGAGACGGATCGATGAAATCGTACTACGTGGCACAAATTTACGCGTCAATAAAACACGGGGTTTTAAAGTGGGGAGCGCGTACAGAAAGAATTTATAAAATCGGTGATAGCCAAAAAAAAAAAAAAAAAAAGTACGAGGAGAAGGTCGTTATCATGCGTGTTCGGTTATGTCCAGAGAAAATTGTCATCAAATCGGTTGACATTATCGATGGTGTTCATGGGATTACCCGTTTCCATACGGGAAACATTTGCTGTCAGAACAATTTGTATTAGCATTTCGTTAAAATTGTTAAAAGATTTATTTTAAATATTTTTTTTTTTCCAAAAATTAAACTTCCCGAAGTCCGCTAACTGTTATATATCTTTCTAGTAGTAATGATCGCTCTTTTTGTATTAATTGCCTGTTTGCTATTTAAACTTTTTTTTCGGTTGGAATTGTTTTAACAGAGGATGTTTTACACAGCAAAGTATTTTTTTTCAATTACCTTCTTTGTTAATGCACTTAATTCAACACATTTACGTACACTAAATATATAGAAAGTGCTTTAACGGAGGACAACACTGAGATCTGAAGGCGGATCGGGATAGCCAATGATGCATTCCATAAGCTAAGCAGATTGGTTTGGTTTATATTTGTTTTACGGCATATCAACACCTCAATGGGTTATTTAATGCCGACAAGATTTTTAGGATATGGTCGTATGGATAGAATATGTTTTCTTTGTAAGAAATCAATTTGTCGATCAGGTTTCATTGACGTATTTTTTTGTAAAGAAGGTTTTTTGTACATTATTTACATTATTCGGACTATTGTCCTTATCTTTGTCGCTATATTTATTATAACGTTTCACGCTCCGGCCTTCAGGTGGTTGGAATGTCGAACTGAACCCTTTATTTCGCTCACTGGGGTAGACTGTTCTAGTGCCATGTTTAATGGATGTCAGTAATCAGTTATCTCCTGTTAATGTTTCCTCTGAAAGTTCTCCACTGCCTTTAGGTCCTGTCACTGGATCCAACCAACACCTCTATCCACTTTTTCTCTCTCTCTTTCTCTCTTTCTCTCTCTCTTTCTCTCTCTCTCTCTCTCTCTCTCTCTACACACACACACACACACACACACACACACACATATATATATAGAGATATATTATGAGAAAGAGTCCAAGAAGAATATCTATCTATGTCTAATAAATATATAGAAAGTGCTTTAACGGAGGACAACACTGAAATCTGAAGGCGGATAGGAATAGCCAAAATGCATTCCAAAAACTAAGCAGATAGGTTTGGTTTAGTTTGTTTTACGGCATATCAACACCTCAATGGGTTATTTAATGCCGACAAGATTTTTAGAATAGGTTCGTATGAATAGAATATGTATTCTTTGTAAGAAATCAATTTGTCGGAGATCAGGTTTCATTGACGTGTTTTGCAAATTGGATTTTTGTCAAGCGTCAAATGTATTGTTGGTAATATTTTTTTTTTTCAAAAATCAATTCCTGGTGTTTTAAATATTTGTTTTCCGTAAATTTCCCCGTAACAGACTACGAAGTTTAGCTATTTTATTGACACTCGTAGATTCAACGTACCATCTCTGAAAAAGCTGTACAAAACTTTCATTTATAAATAGATAATTTCTATCTGTATTTCTGAGATGAGATATTGCAACTATTTAAACTATTCACATTGTTCGGACTTTTATCCTCATCTTTATTGCCATATTTACAACGTTACGGACGTTGTGTGCTCCGGCCTTCCTCAAGTGATATACGGGAATTAACTGAAGCTGAGATATCCAGAAAAGGCATGGCACGTGGAACTAGAATAATCTACCCCCTGTTGACTAAATAAACGGTTCGGTTCGAAAAATCCAACATATATCACCTGAAGAAGACCCGTGCGTACAACAGCCGAAACGTCATGGATATGACAATGAAAATAAGGGCAACAGTCCAAACAATGTAAATAGTGTAAAAATTAGATAATTTATTACAAATTCATTATAGATTAAGGTGACCTTTGACTTTTGCACTTAATTCAACACATTTACGTACACTAAATATATAGAAAGTGCTTTAACGGATGACGACACTGAAATCTGAAGGCGGATCGGGATAGCCAAAGATGCATTCCAAAAGCTAAGCAGATTGGTTTGGTTTATTTTGTTTTATGGCATATCAACACCTCAATGGGTTATTTAATGCCGACAAGATTTTAGAATAGGTTCGTACGAACAGAATATGTATTCTTTGTAAGAAATCAGTTTTTTGGTCAGGGTTTGGCATTATTTTGTTTTACGGCATATCAACATTTCAATGGGTTATTTAATGCCGACAAGATTTTTTACAATAGGTTTCGTTTGTATAAATAGAATATGTATTCTTTATAAGAAATCAGTTTGTAGGAGATCATGTTTCATTGACGTATTTTTGTAAAGAGGGTTTTTGTCGAGAATCAAATGTATTTTTATACTTGTTTGTTATTTAACCTTTTTTAAAGCAGCGTCGGAAGTGTTTTAATAGAAGACGTTTTATGCAGCAAAATAATTATTTTCAACATAACTACCTTCTTTGTTAATGCACTTAATTCAACATATTTACGTACACTAAATATATAGAAAGTGCTTTAACGGAGGACGACACTGAAATCTGAAGGCGGATCGGGATAGCCAAAGATGCATTCCATAAGCTAAGCAGATTGGTTTGGTTTATTTTGTTTTATGGCATATCAACACCTCAATGGGTTATTTAATGCCGACAAGAGTTTTAGGATGTGGTCGTATGAATAGAATATGTATTCTTTGGAAGAAATCAGTTTTCAGATCAGGTCTTATTGACGTATTTTTGCAAAGAAGGTTTTTGTCAAATCTGTTAATAATCAAGAAATGTCAGAAAACAAGAACTAGCAGCAAACATGCGCATAGAGAACGATTCCAGCGAATATTCAGTAATAGAAAGAGGCGTAAGGCAAGGATGAGTCTTCTCACCGGACCTGTTTAACTTATACAGGGACGCAGTTCTGAGAGAATTGGTAATCCTACCGGTATTCGTCTTCGGCGCCATAATATTCACAACATGAGATACGCAGATGACACAGTACTGATAGCAGAAACGGTAAAGGAAATGACAAAACTCTCCGACAGAAGTTAGCGATGGAGATTAACAAGAAAGGACTAAGCTACAGAATGACCAGTAAAAGGATCGCCCCGAAATGCGATTTGCAGGTCGGTAATCAAGCAGTTGAAGAAGTTTAAAAATCTGGGATGTGTTTTAACAGAGGACGGCAAATGCGACAATGAGATCCGTCGACGTATTGGGGTGGCCAAGGACGCATTCCAAAAGCTGGTATTACGAGACAGGAGGATCTCTTTGGTAACAAAGAAACGTACTGAGATTACGCGACATCTGTCCTCCATTACGGCAGCGAATTTTGGACAGTCTCCTCAAAGATGAAGAAAAGACTCGAGGCAGCGGAGATGTGGTTCTACAGAAGGATGCTGAGGATATCATGGAACGAGCGTGTGAGCAACGATGAGGTCTTGGAAAGGGTGCAAACAAAGAGGAAGCTTATGCTTAACATGAGGCAGATGAAGTTTCTGGGACACGTAATGAGAAAGGAGGGCCTGGAGAATCTGATACTCACAAGTCGAATAGAGGCAAAGCGAGACAAGGGAAAGCAAAGCATGACATACCTGGCGGGCTTAAGCAAGTGGATGACAGAGCGTGGTCTCGTGGAGGTGACAGAGGGACGAAACTTATTGAGAGCTACAAAGGATAGGAGAAAGTGGAGAGCCATGATCGCCTACGTCCTGAATTGACACGGCATATAAAAAGAAAAATTGCTAATTGTTTTTTTCCAAAAATTTATTGCTGGTAATGGTTGTTCGGTTTTTTTTTTTTAATATATTACTTTTCAAAAATATATTACCTGTATTTTTACTATAAAAATATATTTTTATACTTTCGTAGTGTTCTGAACCCAGTCAGGGGGTTAACTATTTGCCCATAGCTGGGACCCTAACGAGTGCTACCACCATAGCTAAGCTGAGTAATAAAAAAAAAACAGATTATTAGAAACAAAGAAAAGTGTACTGAAATGTTACGCGATATCAGTCCTCCTATATGGCAGTGAATGATGGACAACATCTTCAAAAAATAGACGACACATGAAGCAACAGAAATGTTGTCCTACAGAAGCATAGTGAGAATACCATGGATGGAAAATGTGAGCAACGACTTAATTTTAGAGTAAATGGAAACAAAAGTAAAGTTAAGCTTAACATAAGGAAGAGACTGTTTAAATTTCTAGCGTACATAATGAGGAAAGAATGCTTGGAAAATCTGATACTCCCAAGACAGGTTGAAGGCAAGAGAGACAGAGGAAAACAAAACAGAACAAGCCCAGGGAGTTTGAGTAAACTGATGGCGGAATTGATACAAAAATAACAAAAAATAAAAAAAATATTTTGAGAGGTACGAGAGACAGGAAATTGTGGAGAGTCATGATCGTCCACGTCTTAAAGGGATACGTGAAAAAAAGAAGAAGACTTTCCATTTTCACTGTCATTATCAAGAACTGGGTTTTGTCAGTATGGTGTCATCATTATGAGAACTCTTTCGACTTGAAGGAATGCAACAAATAAGTGTTATTTCTCAGTCCCCTCCAAAATTTTCTCTCGTTTACCAACCCTGCCTATGAACACGTTTCAACGCAACCTCGAAAAATTGATAATTAAAAAAGGGTGTAAACTTGCCATTTATTTGGGGGTAAATGCATTGTCCTTCTTTTTAATTACTTGTGTTCAAAATTAAAGCTTAAATATAATTATTTACATTATTTACATTGTTCGGACTGTTGTCCTCATCTTTATTGTCATGTTCTCGACGTTTCGACCTCTGTAGGCCCTGACCTTCTTCAGGTGCTTGTAAACAAGGTAAATCTTAAGAAACTGTTTAAATATCTTTTATCAGTCCCCTCCAAAATTCTGTCCTTTACCAACCCTTCCTAGGGACATGTTCCAGCGCAACCTCGGACAACTGACGGTTAAAAGGGGGTAAAATTGCCATTTATTTGGGGGTAAATGCATTGCCCTTCTTTTAATTACTTATGTTCAGAATTAAAGCTTAAAAATAATTATTTACATTATTTACATGGTTCGAAGTGTTGTCCTCATCTTTATTGTTATGTTCACGACGTTTCGGCCGTTGCACGCTCTGGCCTACTTCAGGTGATTGTAAACAGTGTAAATACTGTAAATAATTACAATACCTCATCTCAGAAATAGAGACGGATCCTGAAGAATGCCGGAGCTTACAAGGGCCGAAACGTCGTGTATATGACAATAAAGATGAGGACAACACTCCGACCAATGTAAATAATTAAAAACCTCATCTCAGAAATATACACGGATCCTGAAGAATGCCGGAGCTTACAAGGGCCGAAACGTCGTGAATATGACAATAAAGATGAGGACAACACTCCGAACAATGTAAATAATTAAAATACCTCATCTCAGAAATATACACGGATCCTGAAGAATGCCGGAGCTTACAAGGGCCGAAACGTCGTGAATATGACAATAAAGATGAGGACAACACTCCGAACAATGTAAATAATTAAAATACCTCATCTCAGAAATATACACGGATCCTGAAGAATGCCGGAGCTTACAAGGGCCGAAACGTCGTGAATATGACAATAAAGATGAGGACAACACTCCGAACAATGTAAATAATTAAAATACCTCATCTCAGAAATATACACGGATCCTGAAGAATGCCGGAGCTTACAAGGGCTGAAACGTCGTGAATATGACAATAAAGATGAGGACAACAATCTGAACATTGTAAATAATGTAAATAATTACAATACCTCATCTCAAAAAGATAGACAGATATTAACATCAGGAAGAGACAGCTGAGCATATAATGAGGTATGAGGGATTGGAAAATCTGACTTGCGCAGGACATATTGAAGGTCAGAGAGACAAAGGAAAACAGCGCATAACTTTCCTAGAGAGCTTTAGTAAATGGATGGTAGCGCGACAGTTTTTAAGATTTACAAAGAAAAGGAAAGTGCGGAAAACCGTGAATATTTTTTTGTTATTTAAATACAGTGCTTTGTTTGTGATTCTACAGCGCCAGTCTATAAATCTGACACGAGAATTATTACTAGTCGTTTCGAAAAGCTATTCTTTCTGTTAATCTATAGGATTATTTAAAAATTAGCATTTTAATTCAGTTCAAAACAAGATTTTTTTTTACACGTATCATCACCAGGAATGCATTCTTAGTGAAATGAATATCCATAGATATTATTTTTTTTTTATAAAACTGCAACCTTAACATAACATATGCAGATGACGCAGTATTGACAGCTGACAGAGAAAGGAAACTACATCAACTCCTCCACATAGTAGTAAACCAAAATGAGAAGGAAGGTCTAAACATCAGTTATGAAAAAAGAGTGTGTAGTTTTCAGAACAGCCCAAACTGTAGGCTAAGAATTGGAGACACTGAAATCCAGCAAGTCCAACTATTTAAATATCTGAAAAAGTGTTTTAAAAGAGGAGGGGATAATGCAATACCGAAGTGAGAAGGCGCACTGGATGTCATCTAAGATCTATGCAAAGTATTAAGAAAGAGGAAAAAAAATCATAAAAACAGAAAAAAGACTAATGGACTCTAATGTAATATATGTTCTCCTATAGACCAGTGAATACTGGATAATCTCACAGACTAAGAAGAGACTTGACTCAACAGTACGCGGTCCTACAGAAGGATGCTGAGAAGGGTGCAGGACAACTCATACCGCAAACTGAACATTGCTGACAAAACAGCGCCGACTGAGCGCTGGGAAAACTCAGGACTGACACAACTCAGGACTGAGACGACTCAGGACTGAGACGACTCAGAACCGAGACAACTCAGCACCAGAAAAACACCTTTTTTATATAAGTGAATAAAAGTAATTTATTAAGGATTAAAACCTTTATTAGTGAATATTTTTCTTCAAATAAGGCATTTGAAAAGGCATTATGTAAAATATGAACCAGCTTTTTGTTTTTAATTTTTTTTTATATAAAAAATATATATATATTTTTTTTTTTTGCTCAATAGCGTAAAAATTTTTTTTAATAAAGTAAATTAACATATAAAAAATAATTAAATAAAAAACACTTGTTTTTAATTATTTTTTGTAATGAATTAAATCGAAAAATGGCTTGGAAGTTTGAACCGAACAGCCGAGTTCCAATTCCGGTTGGGTTCGTTATATTCACTTACACGCAAATAATCTTCAGAAAGGTATGGACTCTCTTCTCCTCCGGGCTATGGGTTAATTAGTAAGACTTGTATCACTAAAAACAAATAGTATTAAAACAATTCTTATAATCTAAAAATATTTTCTGGCTTTAAATAACACAGCAAGGGGTTGATGAGCCGTAAATAAAACGAATCACTCAGTAAATGAAATAATGGTTAGTTATACAGACATGTCCTTTAGATTGGGTGCAGAACAACTCAGCACCTCCGACTGAGCGCCGGAACGGCTCATGGATAATCTCACAGACCAAGAGCAGGCTTTGACTCAACCAAAACGAAATCATACAGAAGGATGCTGAGAAGGGTGCAGGACAACACATACAGGCTAACTAAACATTGCTGACAGAACAGCGCCGACTGAGCGCTTGGAAAACTCAGGACTGACACAACTCAGGACCGAGACAACTCAGTACCAGGAAAACATTACTTTTTAAAATCGAAAAAAAGTAATTTATTAACGATTAAAAACTCAATTGCTGAATAATTTTACTTTATTAAAAAATAAATGTCGTTACGATTTACGTTATTAGAATAGTTAAATAAATATTCACTAATTAAGGATTTAATCCTTAATAAATTATTTTTATTCGGTTATAAAAATAAAATATTCAGGTGCTGTTTTGTCTCGGTCTTGAGTTGTCTCAGTCCTGAGCGCACAGTCGGCGGTGTTGAGTCGGAGATGTTGAGTTGGCGGTGTTGAGTCGATGATGTTGAGTTGGCGATGTTGAGTCGGTTAAGTTGAATTGGCGGTGTTGAGTAGTCCATTCCCGGCTGAGAAAACCATGAGCTGAATATGTGAGAATCGACATAGCTTTAGACAAAATGGAAACAAAAAAGATCACTTATATTAGAATCAGAAAAGGACAGGCGGAATTTCTGGAACATGTAATGAGGAAAGAGGGCTCAGAAGATTTGACACTCAGTGGACATACTAGGTCTGATCAAAAATTATCGGAACTGTTGGTTTGTTTGGTTTGATTTGTTTTACGGCTTATCAACCTCAATAGGTCATTTAATGCCAACAACTTATTTTTTCCTGGTAATATTTTTGTTTTGTCAAAAATCTATTTCTAATAATATTTTATCCTCAAAATTAACATGTAACTATATATATATATATATATATATATATATATATATATTAACATGTAACTATATATATATATATTAACATGTAACTATATATCTATATTAACATGTAACTATATATATATATATATTAACATCTAACTATATATATATATATATTAACATGTAACTAACTATATATATATATATATATATATCATATTTTAAAATTATTATATTTTAACATTATCAATATTTTATTATTAGGTTGGTGCAAAAATAATGTCGTGTTTTGACGTTCAACTTCATGTGAGAAAACGACATTATTTTTGCCCCAACCTAATAATATAAACATATTAACATGTTAACATATATGTTAATGTTATATATGTTAAAATATAATATATATATATATACTATATATATATATATTATACATATATATATATTATATATATGTATATATTATATATATATATATATTAAATATATTTAATAATACATATATATCATATATATATAATATTTTAACATTATTAACATTATATTTGAACATTATTGTATTTTAATATTATTGACATTCTATTATTATTAATATAATAACATGTTACCATATATGTTAATGTTATATATGTTAAAACATATCTATATATATATATATATATATATATATATATATATATATATATATATATATATATACACTCACACATCCATACATGAATGTGTGTGTGTGTATTAAGCACAGCAACATCGTCAGCATCATTTACCCTTTAAACGTACAGACACATGAAGATATAGACTGAATGTCACACACACAGGCGGGCACATACACAGAAAGAAGTTCTCACTCATTTCTAAAACGGCAAACAGAAAAACAGAAACCAAAGATATTTATTTTATTTTTAATTTCTTAAGCAAAGTTATTATTTTTTTAAATTTTATTTTTGCCAAATAAGCGAAAATTTGGGAAAGAGAAACGAAATCTTCTGCGGCAGATTTTCCATTTTAATTTTTTAAAGGACACTCAAAGAACAATATTTGGTTTCTGTAAAGATATCACCAAAGTGGACGCAAGAAAACTATGAAGTAAAATAACCTTGCCATTATTAACTGGAGACAATTCACTTTGCGTCACGATTTCTGCTTGGCCAGCATTACATTGACGTGTTTTCGCCACTTCATTCCGCTATTATCTAATGTAAGAAATCGAAATGGTTTCCGGCCGTTAAATCGTCGACAATCTTTACTAATATAAATGTTAATCCATTGTTAAAAATTGTCAAGGGAGATATTTCATCATTTTGATAAAATTCAGATGCAATCGTTTTCAATCCTATAATAAGGACTTAGGTTTGCACTTCGAATTTTAAGCTTTAAAAAAAAATAAAGTTATAAATAAATTCTCTGTTCAAACATAAAATATAATAAAATAATTAAAAAAAACAACGATATGAATTGCCAATTGTCTTAAAAGTACTAGGAATTAACTAATTTTCTCCTGGAATCATTTTTTTACGTAATGTCTTTTAGAGATATACGCAGGTGTTGAAACGGTTAGCGGTTCGGGAAGGGAGATTGCCAATACTAGATCCTTACTTTCATCGTTCAGTTGCCTTATCTTCTATATAATAAATGCGAATTTCAGTTTGTCACTGTATAACACTTTTTCATTAAAGGGACACAACTCACAATAGTTCATCTCTTTCTATATCATAAATGCTAATGTTAATGTGTCACTGTGTCACACTATTTCAATTGCAGGGACACAACTCTCAATGGGTAATTTTCTTCTTACGAAGGAGTAATGGATAGCGGTTGGGATTGATGAATCGGAGAGTCGAGTTCGAATTCCAGTCGAATCCATTACTTTCACTTACGTGCTAATGCCTCTTGGGAAAGGTATATATCGTCTTCTTCTTCCATCCCATCCAGATATGGGCAAATAGCAGGGAAGACGGGGTTCTATGGCCTTGGATGGCAATTTGTCTACTACATAAAGAAATAACAACCTACTGCAGGAAAAAATCTGCCTTGTCAGTCATGTATTGAAAGATACATGACCGCATGGCACATAACTGATATTGTAAATGCTAATGTTAATGTGTCACTGTGTCACACATTTTCAATTAAAGGGACACAACTCTCATCAGCTAATCTCCTTCTATATCAGAGATGCTAATGTTAATGTGTCACCGTGTCACACTATTTCAATTAAAGGGACACAACTCTCAATGCGTAATTTTCTTCTTACGAAGGAGTAATGGATAGCGGTCGGGATTGCTAAACTGGAGAGCCGAGTTCGAATTCCAGTCGAACCCATTAATTTCACTTAATACCTTTAGGGAAAGGTATAAATCCTCTTCTTCTTCCACCTCACCCCAGATATGGGTAAATAGCAAGACAGACCGGGTTCTATATCCTTGTATAGCAACTTGTCTACTTGAAAGAAATGGCAACCTACTGCAGGAAATAATCTGCCTCGTCAAGTGAATATCAGGATTCCATACTGGAACTTGAACGCGGCTCTCCGATTAACTATTCCGAGCTATCATTCATTACACCTCCGTACATACAAGCTGACAGGGCCTGGTATTTCCAAGCTATCACTTATCTATGTACTGACCAGAATCGATATTGCTTAACCGATTATCCCACAGGAACCAGGTGTTTCAACGGGATATGACCGTATGCTTATTCATTACACCACACAGACAGCAAAGCTAACAAAACCTGGTATTCCCAAGCGGTTACCTATCTAGGTACTGACATAGCTCGACGTTGCTTAACTACGGTGATCCTACAGGAACCAGGTGTTTCAACTTGGTATGGCCGTATGCTTTACCATTACATCCAGAGCACTTGGTATCCCCAAGCGATTACCCATCTAGGTACTTACAAGGCTCGACGTTGCTTAACTTCGGGGATCATACGGGAATCGGTGCTTCAAAATTTTTCAAAGCAGTAGCCGACCAGAGATATCTCTGGTCGTGAGTAATACCTTGGTTTCAGATTGGTACAAAGTGGTACTGTATATTTGAGTTTGATTGCATTTGCTATGTTCGGGAATAGTCAAATATAATTGAGTCTATAAGCATTTGGTTCGGGAAAAAGTCAATATAGATATTTTATATTCGTGTCTTTAAGCATTTCCTTGATTTATGAGTAGCTAAATATTCTTTGTTTATAACCCCGAATAATGTAAATAGTGTAAATAATTACAATAGCTCATCTGGGAAATATAGACAGATCCTGAATAAGACCGGAGCTTACAACGGCCGAAACATCGTCAATATGACAATAAAAATGAAGACGACACTCCGAATAATCTAAATAGTGTAAATAGTTACAATATCTCACCTGGGAAATATAGACATTCCCGAAGAAGACCGGAGCGTACAACGACCGAAACATCGTCAATATGACAATAAATATGAGTACGACACTCCGAATAATGTAAATAGTGTAAATAATTACAATATCTCAACTGGGAAATATGGACAGATCCTGAAGAAGAACTGAGCGTACAACGGCCGAAACATCTTCAATATGACAATAATGAGGACAACACTCCGAACAATGTAAATAGTGTAAATAGTTACAACAGCTCATCGCAAAATTAAAGACAGATGTTAGATATGATTTGTTTAACATTTCACCATAAAAAATGTATTGTTTATCATCGTACTATAAAAATATATTATTGGTAATATTTTTTTTTAAGAAATATTCCTGGAAATTTCTCTATCAAAATGTTTTATAGGTGTTGTATTGTTGGTATTTTTACTATGAATGATAAACTTTTCGATTTTTGTTTCTGGTTCTGTTTTCGACCATTGATAAATTCCAACAGGTGCTAATGCCCAGCGTCTGGGAACAACAGCAATTTAGAGGTGGTTGCTCGCTCCTGAAAATCTCCAATCTCCCAGTCAGCGGCCTTGCTACCGGGTGTAGTAGTATCTGTAAGGGAATGATGGTACCGTGCTACTGGCGTAATGCTAGACACTTTTGCATGAAGTTCTAGGTTTCTGGCATTGAAAGAGTAAAACAAAGGATACGAAAAATTCCATAACACTGCAATATTTCCATTTTCTGATTCTTTTGTTTCGTTGCTCATCAATAGTTTTCTTCTATAAATCACCAATATATATATATATATATATATATATATATATATATAGAGAGAGAGAGAGAGAGAGAGAGAGAGAACACACGCACACACACATATATATGTAGCAATAAAAATATTCGCATTTTGTGGAATGAAATGGCTAAGCAATCAAATAAAAATATAATGGATATCATTTTCAGGCTGGAAATTCTTGGAACTCGCCTCGTAAATCAAACCAATTTCTTGCTTCGTCGCGTAAAACATGACATCAAAATCGCGAAAATATTTTTGCCGAGTGAATCACTTAACGTACAAAGAGAATGGCGAAGCCCATGTCATTACCCGAGTTGAATTCCGAGACGCAAAACAACGTTCCTCACACGTTACGTTTCTCGATCCTCATTGGGGGGTTACTTGCAATAGCGGACGTGGAGTAAATATCTTATTATTAAAGTATCTTAATAGGATAGTTATGCGATGATTTATTACCAATATTTCCTCCTCTATGTCAGCGAATGCTGAACAAACCTAGCAGCCCCCCACCCACCCCGCGGATGAGGAGACAATGAGAAACAATGGAAATGAGATTCTGCACAAGGATGCTGAAAATGAGATGGTAAGGAAGCAACCAAAATATCTTGAAGAATATTGTCACAGAAAGAAGACTTCTACTTAGAAACATGAAAAAACAATTAGAGTTCCTCAGGTGCATAATCAATGGGGAAGGGGTCGGAAAACATAACCCCTCGCGGGGTATGTTGACGGCAAGGGGGAAAGGGAAAGGTAACTTTTATCAAAGGATGACGGAAAAGGAAAAAAAATTGTCCAGAGCCCCACCAGATAGAAGGTTATAGAGAGCTATAACCGCCTATGTCCTGAAGGGACGCACCACAGAAGATAAAAAAGAAGAAGAATGAAATAAAAAAAGAAACAATTTAATTTATTGCCGCACGTAACCTAAAAAAAAAAACCTACTGCGTTTTCCTTTTCGGCTGTTTTGTTATTCATTCTGACCTTGAAGATGCCAGACCTAGCAAAACTAATTTTGTCATTAAAATGCTCCCAGGCACGCACGAACACATATACACACACACACACGCACATGCACACATATACTGACATACCCACGCATATACCCACGCTCACACACATTCACAGAAACATGGAGGACGCGATATTAAGTGGAGGAAACAAGAAGTGATAGTTATGAGGACATGGAAAACAGATATGGATTTGCACTTGATCTGAAGAAATTGAGGTAGCTTTCGAGGAAGTACCCCCGTGGGAGACTTTTACATAATGATGGCGCCTCAACTCTTCGACGTATCATTGTGGGACATAGCCGAACTGGTTGGAACTATATAAAACTTATTTGATAGCGATTAAACATTTGCCCTGGAAATAACGATAGAGTGGGCATAGGCCTAGTTTATAAAAGTCCTTAGTTTATGAAATGGAATCGTAACATTGAACCGATCATGCGGTTAGGCAGGTCAAATTGTTTTCTCCACATGCATTATTTACACCTTACACGCCTCTTTAAATTTTGAGCGACTTTTATATTATCTTCCACTTAAACTTATTGTAGGTTATATGCGAAGTACGGTCTACTTGTACATATTTCGTTTCATTTCACTTAGATTATCGGCATCAGATTTTCATGAAATACACAAAAGCTACTCGAAATGCTAGCAGAGCTTGATTTACATCGGAAAGATGTTCGCAGATATCCTGTACCATCATCTACACTATCGGCATCAGTTTTTCATGGAATCCATAAGACCTACCCGAAATGCTAGCAGAGCTTGATTTACATCGGAAGGTATTTGTGTAAATTCTGCACCATCATTTCCACTATCGGCATCAGTTTTTCTTGGAATACACAAGAGCTACTCGAAATGCTAGCAGAGCTTGATTTACATCGGAACGTATTCGTGTATATTCTGTACCATCATTTACACTATGGACATCAGTTTTTCTTGGAATAGACAAGAGCTACTCGAAATGCTAACAGAGCTTGATTTACATCGATAAGATGTTCGTACATATTCGGTTCCATCATTTATACTATCGACATCTGTTTTTCATGGAATGCACAAGAGATACTTGGAATGCTAGAAGAGCTTCATTTCCATCGAAAAGATATTCGAGTAATCCCTAATCTCTACATCGAGCAAACAAACTACATGCGGACAGGGAACAAATTATCGAATGCGTAATAAGGAAAAGTGGAGGAAGACAAATGTTTTTTGATCAGAGTTGTTTAACCTATATGATGGGCACGTGGCCGAGGGTTTAGAATGTTTGCTTTATGTACAAGCGGCCCGTGTTCGAAACTCACCATGTTCGATTTGTCAGAAAAGACACTTCTTGATATGACCAGTCTGGAGGAGGCGATTACCAGCGTGCAGTACCTTTGGCAAGTGCTTAGTTGACCCAAGCCTTGTGAGTGAAATTGGATAGAGGGGACCCTTGGGAGCCGTCTATGGTTGTGCTAGCACATCGTGACCGAGAGTTTGAGCGTTTTAGCTTTTTTCAGACTGTTCATCATGGAAGATTAACGCACACCAGAAACTGTTACTTAGTTCTGCTCAGCGTAGTTGCAGTATATACTACATTTAGGCTCTGGTGGATGTTGAACACACATAAATTTGCCTGAGCAGGCGTCTGCAACGGGAATTAGCAAGCCATGTTACAATTTTTGTGTACCATTATATACTAATGAGCAAACCCAAATGACTTGACTCACTTTATACTTCCCCAAAACGTTAACCAATCAGGAGACGTGAAATATTCAATCCGTCGTGTATAAAGGCGGCCATTTTGATTACTCTCTCCGAATATCCAGTGCCAAGCTGTCAAGCGAATGAACAGAAGGAAAAACTACTGAACTACGCTCTGCTAATTTATCGGGATATCCACTGCTAACCTGAACTACGCTTCACTACTGTCTTCGAAATAATCACTGCCAACCTCTGGATTCTATACTCAAGGACTACCGTCATCATGGATAACAAGCCACCCTAGTAGAGTAATATCGTCGGCTCCATTTACATATAGAGTTATAAGCTTACAAGAATTAGAAGACCTCCGATGATTTATTATTAGCGGACCTAATGTTAACAAGATAAAGCAAAAAAGAAAACCCGGGAGCAATTATGTTAATAGCAGAGTCACCCAGAAAGAATTGTTAAACCAAGTAGTAAAAAAAGACCAGAAGAAAATACTAACTGTCAATCAGTTATGTGCCATACGTGATACACGCTTAGGCGATCATGCATCTTTCGATACATGACTGACGAGGCCGATTTTTTTTCCTCAGTAGGTTACCATTTCTTTCTTTGTTATCAAAGGATATAGAACCAGGTCTGTCCTGCTATCTAGCCATAGCTTGCGGGAGAAGAAAAGGATTCATACCTTACCCAAGGATATTAGCACGTCCTGAAGTGACATGGCAAGAAGAAGAAGAAGAAGAAGAAGAAGAAGAAGAAGAAGAAGAAGAAGAAGAAGAAGAAGAAGAAGAAGAAGAAATTGAGTTTGCGCAAAGGTTTGACACAACGGGGTTCAGGTGAGATAACAAAAAGAAAAATATTAACAGATACAAATCAGAGGAAATTGTGGAGAGCCATGATCGCCTACGCCCTGAAGGGACATGGCATATAGAAGAAGAAGAAGAAGAAGAAGAAGAAGAAGAAGAAGAAGAAGAAGACAACGACGACGAAGAAATACAAGAATGAGCTTATGCAAATGTTTGAAACAACGGGGTTCAGGTGAGATAACAAAAAGAAAAATATTAACAGATACAAATCAGAGGAAATTGTGGAGAGCCATGATCGCCTACGCCCTGAAGGGACATGGCATATAGAAGAAGAAGAAGAAGAAGAAGAAGAAGAAGAAGAAGAAGAAGAAGAAGACAACGACGACGAAGAAATACAAGAATGAGCTTATGCAAATGTTTGAAACAACGGGGTTCAGGTGAGATAACAAAAAGAAAAATATTAACAGATACAAATCAGAGGAAATTGTGGAGAGCCATGATCGCCCACGTTCTGAAGGGACATGACATATAGAAGAAGAAGAAGAAGAGGAAGAAAAAGAAGAAGAAGAAGAAGAAGAAGAAGAAGAAGAGGTAGAAGAAGTAGAAGAAGAAGAAGAATGAGCGTCTGACACAACGCGGTTTAGGTGAGATAAGATAAAGAAAAAAATTAAGAAATACAAAAGACAGGAAATTGTGGAGAGCCATGATCGTCTACGTTCTAAAGGGACATGACCCACAGAACAAGAAGAAGAAGGAGTAGAATAATGAGCTTGTAAAAATGGTTGACAGAACAGTGTTTAAGTGAGATAACAACAAAAATTATTAAGAACTACAAAGGACAGGAAATAGTGGAGAGCCATGCTCGCCTACGTCCTGAAGGAACCTGGCACATAGAACAAGAAGAAGAAGAAGAAGAAAGCGAAGAAAAATGAGCTTGTGCAAATGTTTGCCACAACGGGGTTTAGGTGAGATAACATAGAAATATTAACAGATACAAAGGAAAGGAAATTGTGGAGAGCCACGATCGCCTACGATGTGAAGGGACATGGCACATAGAAGAAGAAGAAGAAGAAGAAGAAGAAGAAGAATGAGTTTGTGCAAATGGTTGGTAGAACAGGGTTCAGGTGAGATAACAAAAAGGCAAAAATTATTACGAGTTACAAAGGACAGGAAATTGTGGAGAGCAATAATCGCCGACGTCCTGAAGGGTCATGGCGCATAGAAGAAGAAGAAGGAGAAGAATAATGAGCTTGTGCAAATGTTTGGCAGAACAGGGTTCAGACGTTTATTCACATTATTTGTATTCTTCCGACTGTTTCCCCAGCTTCGTTGCCATATTCACGACGTTTCGGTCGCTGTACAATCCGACCTTCTGCCGTTAATTAGAGTTCAGAAATGAATCTTTCATTTTGTCCATCGGGTTAGATTATTCTAGTTCCACGTGCGATGCCTCTTCAGGATGTCTCAAATAACATAATAAAATACAAAATTTATTAAGAGCTACAAAGCACCGGATATTGCGGAGAGTCATCATCGCCGACATTCTGAAGGCACACGGCGAATAGAAGAATAAGAAGCTTCCAGAATGCAATGTTCCATTCTCAGATTTCTTTAATTCAGACTTGTTGATCAGTTAAGTAAGTAATGTTTTGGATAAAGGTTTCGCTTCTTGAACTAGACAACGCTAATGCAATGATAAACTAATCAGACACTTGGTATTCTATATTTTCCAGCTGCCCCTTGTTCTTTAATTCAATTATCTTAGCGTCTTTTCTTGAATTCAGTTTTTTTTTTTTGACCCGAATCTTCGTTTCATTTCACTTATTTCCTTTCAAACAGGTTATTCCTTCGCTCTCCTCATCGTGAATTGAAACATTCTTAAGTCTTTTCTTAAACTTGAATACCACCTTCCTGACAGCCACTTTCTTCCTTCTGTAACCTCACCTCGGAGTACAAGGTTTGATTTTACCTATCGGCATATCAACACCTGTATGGGTTATTTAATATCGAAATCTAGACATTTCGTATGTAATCTGATGCTTTCAACTACAAATATTTTATTTACACTATTTTCACCGTTCGGATTGTTGTCCTCATCTTCGATGCCATATGCACGACGTTTCAGCAGTTGTACGCCTCGGTCTTCTTCAGGATATGTCCATATTTCTGAGATGACGTATTATAATTATTTACACTATTTACATTGTTCGGAGTGTTGTCCTCATCTTCAATGCCATATTCACGACGTTTCGGTTGTTTCAGCCTTCTTCAGGTGACTGAAATTTCGAATTGAACCCTTTATTTCGTCCACTGGGGTGGATTGTTCTAGTTCCAAGTGTCATGACTTTTCCTTTCCCGATGTCACAGTATCAGTTATCTCCCTTTAACTCAACTCTCCTAGTTTTTTTTTTCAACTCAGCAGTAGCCAGGTATTGAACTCAAAACTCTTTGTCACTAGATTCAGCCACCGCTTTTATACTTGAGGTCACATTGCCCAGTGGGTAAAAGCTTTGGTCGAACATTGTAAATAGTGTAAATAATTAAAATACTTTAGAAATATAGACATATATTTAAAAATGTGTTTTCTGTTATTATTCCCGTGCGACAAGTTTTATAACCAGCGACACTTGGTCATCAGGAATTAGTAGCGCAAAAAATAGGTTTAGCATTTTTTTGTTTATATAATTTCGATCCGTGCAAGGTAATAAAGCCACTAAGGTACAAGGAGTTATCGAGTGTGAAAGAATAAGAAAAAAAACATTATTAAGAAGCGAGGACATTAGAAGAGTAATCAAGAAGACAGTAGATAATGATTGATATTACATTTGAATTTTTGAAGATCAAAGTTTGCTGAAAAACATGGAACCGGAAGAGAGTTCGACAAGCGAAAAGTGCAAGAAAAAAAACTGTTAGCTTGGAACTTAAGGGTTACATTTAACCAATTAAACTGTACCATGATGAGAACTTACCGCCAATCTAGCACTGCTCATAAATTAGTAAAGACTAGGTACCAAGGCGGAAAGCGATATTTATTCTGTTAAAATACACAGAAATGTGGCACAAGGCCGAAGGGGGGATTAGGTAAAGGACGGTCTTCTTCTGTCTTAACTATAACTTAGCTAGCCGCAAACATTGACCCAATCGTACGAACAATATTCCTTACACCAAAACAACACATTCATACGTACCTTTCTTACTACAACCACCATAATACCTCACTGTCTCTATGTAAATACTAACTAGTCCCCATATTTACAATTCATTGTCTGTGTGGGGAGGGGAATAAAACAATAATTCTAAAAACTAACCCCAATGAGTATTTACAATATGAAAACAAAACTATTTACAAGAAACTAAAGAAAAATAATATTAGTAATAAAAACCCCCACAATCACTAAATGTGGCAGAAATACCAGTTCACTGGCCGAAATAAATGCGGTACTATAATAGTATAAAACAATCATTCATCCTAAGCACACACACTGACAAGCACTCATTCAAACACAACAACAAATACGAAAACACTCACGCGAAACGAAAGGCGCCCCGCATCCTACCTGCGAACTGACATCACTAACCACTTAACGAGGGAGGGGATGGGGAATTAAACTCAAATATAAATAGGTACAGAAATAAAAGGGGTCAATGAGCATACACACCCTAGCTAAGTTAACTTGAAAGAAAAAGAAACTAAAGAATAAAAAACAAGGTGGAAAGCTCACCCGAACAAATACTATGAAAGTATTTATAGAAAATACTATACTGCTACTATACTGACATATCTACCAAAGCATTTACGACCAACCGTAAATGACGATACACTCATTATTGCTGGAAAATGCTCAAGAAACACCATGACTTATTTTTCTGTTCTTTTTTAATGACATCGCACCAGTTTACAAACACTAAAATCACTTTAAATTTTTTTAATTTTTATTTTTTGTATACATAATATCATACTTTCAGAGTAAATGTATTTTTTTTCGATTCTTTAGTTTGTTTCGCCTTTTTTTTTTTTTTTTTTAAGCGTAGCACCCCAAGCAAGGCTGGAGGCCACTATCACGCATAGGGTTACAGAAAGGATGGTGGAAGAGCAGATAGGAGTGGTAAAGGAGAGGATGTGGAGAAAGAGAAAGACGGTGGGTCGATCAAGGCAAGGGGGTTACAGTAGATTTGGAGCGAGAGCAGATAGGAATGAAAGATGAAAGGATGTGGAGAAGGGAAGTGGATAGATCAAGGCAACTGGAGATGACGATTGACGCTACACTTAAACTGTTGGAGATTGTATTTGTCAGGGAAACAGTAATAGGGAAGGGAGTTCCATAGGCGAGATGTGCGAGACATGAAGCTATTGCAGTAGAAGAGACGTGTACATCTAACAGTTTCAACGGTGAAGGGGTGGGAACGGGATGCCAGCCTCGTAGGACGTTTGAATTCATGAGGCCTAGGGATAAGCGAAAGCAACTCCTCGGAGCAATTACCGTGAAAGTACTTGTAGAAAAGGCAGAGCGATGCAACATCGCGTCTGTGAGAGAGCGACTTCAGACGAGATGACACATCAGGGCCAATCACATTGCATATCCGTCTCTGAATCTTATCAAGAACCCTGAGGCAACCAGCAGGGGCCCCAGGCCATATATGGCAGCAATACTCCATGCAAGGGCGAATGGTCGATTTATAGACTGGGAGGATCGATTCCGGGGAGAAAAATTTCCTGGCTCGGCACAGGGTTTGTTTTGTTTTACGGCATTTTACTCAATGGGTTATTTAATGCCGACAAAATTTTTATTGCTGGTAATATTGTGTTTTGTCAAAATATTTCTGGTAAAATTTTTCCTTCAAAAATATATTGCTGGCAATAATTTTCTTTCAAAAAGTATTGCTGGTAATATTTTTTTTCAAAAATGTATTGCTTGTAATAGTTTTTTTTTCTTCAGAAATTTATTGCTAGTAATAATTTTTTACAAAGTATTTCTGGTATTAAAACCTATTTCACACTTTCATAGTGTTTTTACCCCAGTTTCGTGGTTAACTATTTGCCCATAGCTGAGACCATAACAGTTGCTATCACCCCGGACCTGGGAACATCAACAATTAATAGGTGCTTCCACGAACCTCAAAACCTGATCAGAGGCCTTGCTGCTGGACGTAGTTTATCATCTTACCCAGGACACAGATGTAGTTTATCGTCATACCCAGGACGCTTAGATTCTTTAGGTTCTAAAATTTATTGCTGGTAATTTTACTAAAAAAAATGTACTTTATATTCTTTAGTACTTCATTGTCATTTTGCTATAAAAAATAAATTACTGGTGATTATATTATAAAAATGAACTGTTGATTTTTGTTTTGTGTCTAACTAACATTCACTAGCTGGGACCCTAAGAGGTGCTACCACGCCCGGTCAGAATGAACATTGGGACAAAAGCAATTAAAAATGTGTTTCCACGCTCTTACAAACCTGACGATCGGAGGCCTTGCTGACGGACGAGGTTTCTCGTCATAGACAAGACGCTGGAGTCCAAAGCAGGACCGTAAACACAGGCGATGCCGATGTGTTTTAACTAAAGAAAAACTTGAAATGTAGAATACTGTTTCTAGTTTAGTTACAAATATCACCAAGATATATTACTGATGTAAGTCTAAGTAGAAACAAAGAAAATAATACTAAACTGTTATGTAATATCAGTCCTCCAATATATCATTGGCTGCTGGACAATCTCGTCACAGATGAAAAGGCGACTTGTAGCAACAGAAACAACGAACAGGGTGCGGAAAGATTATATAATATCAGCTCTGCAATATGGCGGTGAATGAAGAAGATACTTCAAGCAACAGAAACAGAAAAGTGTGCTGAACGGTTATATAATATCAGTCCTCCTATATGGCAGTGAATGCTGGACAATCTCCTCACAGATGAAGATGAGACTTGAGGCAACAGAAACAAAGAAAAGGGTGCTGAACGGTTATATAATATCAGTCCTTCTATATGGCAATGAATGCTGGACAATCTCCTCACAGATGAAGAAGAGACTTGAGGCAATAGAAACAAAGAAAAGGGTGCTGAACGGTTATATAATATCAGTCCTCCTATATGGCAGTGAATGCTGGACAATCTCCTCACAGATGAAGAAGAGACTTGAGGCAATAGAAACAAAGAAAAGGGTGCTGAACGGTTATATAATATCAGTCCTCCTATATGGCAATGAATGCTGGACAATCTCCTCACAGATGAAGAAGAGACTTGAGGCAACAGAAACAAAGAAAAGGGTTCTGAACGGTTATATAATATCAGTCATCCTATATGGCAGTGAATGCTGGACATTCTCCACACAGATGAAGAGACTTGATGCAACAGAAACAGAAAATTGTGCTTAACAGTTATATAATATCAGTCCTCCTATATCGCAGTGAATGCTGGACAATCTCCTCTCAGATGAAGAAGAGACTTGAGGAACAGAAACAAAGAAAAGGGTGCTGAACGGTTATATAATATCAGTCCTCCTATATGGCAGTGAATGCTGGACAATCTCCTCACAGATGAAGAAGAGACTCGATGCAACAGAAACAAAGAAAAGGGTGCTGAACGGTTATATAATATCAGTCCTCCTATATGGCAGTGAACGATGGACAACCTACTCACAGATAGAGAATGGACTTCAGGCAACAGAAACAAAGAAAAAGGTGCTGAAAGGTTATATCATATCAGTCCACCTATATGATCACACTTGGCATTACATTGTACCATGTAAGAGACAGGTGCTTAGCGTAAAAAATAAGTAATCGATAAAGCCTAACAAAAATCGATAAATTCATCTTTTTCCGTCGTTTTTGTTCAAACTCGTTATGTAGGATACTTACATCATCTCAAGCTCAGCGATGCCTCATTTTTTCTTAATTTCTACGCCACTGCGTTTAGCGAAAAACGACGTCAACACAAATTTTTAACTAAAAACTCTCTCAATTTTCAAGCAATCTAATACAAACTTTACTCAATTGTAGCCAACAATAAGGTGATTTTTTAACAGACATTTACCTTGATAATTGAGTCCACCCATATAGTGAAAACCCGCATAAATAGCGGAAATGTCGATTTTTACTAGTTTCTTTCTTATTTTTTGTTGATCTTTCAACCAATTTTCGTCAAACTTAAAAACTGCTTTATAAATGTATCCTCTTTTAAATCCCTGGTAGAACACTGACAAATTGAATTTGAAAAACTCCAACAATAACTGTGGTCTGATGTGTGTCTTCATGTTGGGTGTTTTATCCCTTCATGTCCTCGGCTAACTTCGATTGAATAAATATAGACTACTTCTGTTATACCAGTAACTGCATTAATTCAAAATGGTTTTTAATGAAATTAATTTAAAATAATTGAAGGTAGACTCTGTTGCATCTAAACATGATGCTGTTTTGCTCCATTTTAATTGAAGGCTTTTTCTGTTCGATAAGCTAGATAAGGCTGCTTGATTTGGTTTGTTTTGGTTTACGGCATATCAACCTCAGTCGGTTATTTAATGCAGAAATTTTTATTTTATTTCTGGTAACATTTTTTCCCGAAAATGTATTGGTAATGATATATTACTGGTAATAATTTTTCTTCAAATTTTCCTAGCTGGTAATAATTTTTCACAAAGTACTTGTGGTATTAAAACCGGTTTTTACACTTTCATCGTGTTTTGACTCGAGTTTGGGTGTTAACTATTTACCCATAGCTTTTTTTTTAAATATAAAAATTAATTAATAAGTTTCTCATCCGTTAACTTGGAGCGAACCTGGGTACATTTCAGAATGGTTTGATGCGCCCATGTTGAGAAATTTTGGTCTAGGTAATAATGCAATAAGTTTCTGATTATTTCTTTTTCAGGTGTTGTAGACTTTTAGAGATGAAGCATATGCAAACAGAGGTCATCGTGTTCTTGACCAGGTAAGTGACGTATTGCTATAAACAGCAGCATTGGTCTCAGAAAAAATGTGTACGCTCAGGGTCAACTGACGTGAATAATGTTTGAAGATATTCGGAAAAGGAAGGGAAATCGGTTTTAACGTTACATCGAGACGTAGAAGGTGATGTAAAATTCAAAGAGCATTTTACAATTGCTGGTGCAAATGAATCGCCAAAGGTGGAGAGCTTTCTGAACGTCCCTTTGTAGCAAACAGTTATTTTGGCATGGCTGTGACTTATGAAAAGGAACCGAGTTAACTCTCGGACGGTCAGAAAAAAAATGGTCGTATACTTCGACTTAAAATGATTAAATATATATTGACATTTTTTTAATGTTTATACATTCTTTTTTTATAGATACAAATATTTAAGCAAATGCTCTGTTTATAATAAACAGCATTAAATAACATTTACCGGCCTGAATGTCCGAGAAATTTTCATAGAAAATATTCGTTCTCCGACAGGAATCGAACCTGTATCCTATACAGAGAAGCGTCCGGTTTCTTTAAACGTAAATCTTCCATGAGTCTCTTCTATTCATATCTGCTCTTAGCGTATCAAATGTAAACAAATGACGTCATATATTTTTGAATTGGACAGAGTCCGGCAATTTATTTAAAGACATTTTTGATATGTTTAACGTTCTTTTTATAGATACAAGTATTTAAGCAAATGCTCTGTTTATAATAAACAGTATTAAACAACATTTACCGGCCTGAATGTCAGAGAAATCTTCATAGAAAATTTTCGTTCTCCGTATATGACGGTTCCGTATAGGATACAGGTTCGATTCCTGTCGGAGAACGAAAATTTTCTATGAAGATTTCTCTGACATTCAGGCCGGTAAATGTTGTTTAATACTGTTTATTATAAACAGAGCATTTACTTAAATACTTGTATCTATAAAAAGAACGTTAAACATATCAAAAATGTCTTTATATATATATAGACACACATATATGTATACACACACACACACATATATATATATATATATATATATATATATATATATATATATATATGCTTAGAAATCGGGAGATAAGTTGTATCCGCTACCTTGATTTCAATTAAGGTATCCTCAGGCGATTTTTATCAAATGACTTCATAACACTTTATATTTTTTATATTTTCAGCTATGTAATATATATATATATATATATATATATATATATATATATATATATATATATATATATATATATATATATATATATATATATATAAAGACATTTATGATATGTTTAACGTTCTTTTTATAGATAAACAGTATTAAATAACATTTACCGGCCTGAATGTCAGAGAAATCTTCATACAAAATATGCGTCCTCCGACAGTTCTTTTTTCATACGTTCTTTTTATAAATAAACAAATATAGATATATAGATTTTTATAGAAATAAACACAAAAGAAATGTCTTAAAATAATTGTCGGACTTTGTCCATTTCATAATGTGTGACGTCATTTGTTTAAATTTGGATACGCCATGAGCAGATATGAATGTACGTGAGAGAATCATGGAGAATTGTAGTTTAAAAGCAGTAAAATCGACCTTGCTAACAGAAACGCTTCTCTGTGGCTAAATGGGTAAATTTACTTAAATATTTGTATCTATGACGTGATTTACCGATTGAGCCACAGAGGAGCGTTTCGCTTAGCAAGGTCGATTTTACTGTTTTTAAACTACAATTCTCCACGATTTTCTCTCGTACATTCATTTCTGCACGATACGTATCCAAATGTAAAGAAATGACGTCGTACATTATGAAATGGACAAAGACCGACAATTACTTTGAGACATTTTTTTTATGTTTATACGTTCTTTTTATAGATAAATATAAAAAAAAAATGTAAACAGTGAATATTACTGCTACTAATGCAGTACTCTTCGATAAAATGAATACAGTTCTCTCGGTTACTAGCATGTTTACCTAAAAATAAATAGGCTTAAATTTACCTTCATCCCTGACGTGCACCAACGGCTTAGGTTCTTCGATAGATGCCAATTCAACCGGGTTTCACCTAGCGGCAACCACATTGATAAACTTTAATACACCGAAACAGTCAGTGGAGGACAATATATATATATATATATATATATATATATATATATATATATATATATATATATATGTGTGTGTGTGTGTGTGTGTGTGTGTGTGTGTGTGTGTGTGTGTGTGTGTATTAATGATCTTCCAGATGGAATCAGCTCTCAACATGTTATCTACGCTGTTGACACAATCATGTCTCGATACTAAGGCAGATCAGTCCGACAAGGTCAAAATGGCAGCCGATCTCCAAAACGACATTAAGTCCGTATTTAATTGGGACAAAAGATATGTTCACTTTAACGTCTTCAAAACTAAACTTCTCGCCATTAATCATCTGAGAGACCCTTCTTTGTCTTCCATCATCATGGCTGATGCTAACCTCCAGGAAAGAGATACGTTCCGCATTATCAGGCTAAGTTTCTCAGTTGACATTAAGTTGAAAGACTATACTGAATGCATTGCCAGCTCAGCAGCTAAGAAAGTTGGTTCAGTGTGTCGGGTGAGACATTGTTTCTCTCCCGAAACTATCATACATATCTATAAATCTTCCATTCGTCTAGGCTTAGAATTTTGCTGTCACATATTGTCCGCTGGCACTGCTATTTATCTTGAGCCACTTTATAAAATCAAAACAGCAACATTATCAGTCCTGATCTGGTATCTCGGTTTCAGTCACATTCCCACCGCTGTAAGGTTGTTCTCTGTGTCTTTCTTTTTATAAATACATTCAAGCTTGCTGATGATAACACCACGCCCAGATACGTCAATCTTGCTAGTAATTACATCACGTCAAGGTACAGCAAGCTTGCTGCTCATTACAACACGTCCAGGTACCACAAGCTTGTTAATCGTTACACCACGTCCAGGTACTGCAAGCTTGATAATCATTACACCACTGGCAGGTACCGCAAGCTTGCTAATGATTACATCATATCCAGGTACGTCAATCTTGCTAGTAATTGCATCACCTCAAGGTACCGTAAGCTTTCTACTCATTACACCACGTCCAGATACCACAAGCTTGTTAATCATTACACCACGTCCAGGTACCGAAAGCTTGTTAAGCCTTACACCACGTCCAGGTACCGCAAGCTTGCTAATCATTACACCACGTCCAGGGACCGCAATCTTGCTAATCCTTACAGAACGTCAATATACCCCAAGCTTGCTAATCATTACACCACGTCCAGGTACTACAAGCTTGTTAGGAATTATATCACGTCAAGATACCGCAGTCTTGCACACATTACACCGTGTCCATGTACCACAAGTTTTCTAATTATTACACCACGTCCAGGTACCACAAGCTTGCTAGTAATTACATCACGTCAAGATACCGCAAGCTGGATTCTCATTAGACCACGTCCAAGTACCACAAGCTTGCTAATCGTTACACCACGTCCAGATACAGCAAGCTTCCTAATCATTACACCCCGGGCAGGCACCGCGCTTACTAATCATTACACCACTTTCTCGTACCGCACGCTTGCTAATCGTTACACCACGTCCAGGTACAGCAAGCTTGCTAAACATTACACCACATACAGGTACCACAAGCGTCCTAATCATTACACCACGTCTAGGTACCACAAGGCTGTTAATCATTACACCACCTCCAGTTACGGCAACCTTTCTAATTATTACACCACGTCCAGGTACCGCAAGCTTGCGAATTATTACACCGTGTCCAGGTACCACTAGCTTACTTATCATTACACCATGTTCAGGTACGGCAAGCTCTCTAATGATTACACCACATCAAGGTACCTCCAGATTGCTAATCATTAGACCACGCCCAGGTTCCTCAATCTTGTTAATCATTACACCACGTCAAGGTACCACAAGCTTGCTAGGCATTACACTACGTCCAGGTACCGCAGGCTTGCTAACTAATACAACACGTCCTGGTAACACAAGATTCCCAATCATTACACCACATCTAGGTACCACAAACTTGCTAACCATTACACCACGTCCAGATACCACAAACTTGCTAACCATTACAACACGACCAGATACCACAAACTTGCTAATCACTACACCACTTCCAAGTATCACGAGCTTGCTAACCATTATACCACGTCCAGTTACCACAAACTTGCTAACCATTGCAACTCGTCCAGGCTTCCATGTGTGTATTCAATAATATTGCAGTGATATTACTCTTATTAATATGAACAAATAAAAATTAAATATAAAATAATAATATTAATGAAAATTATAAATAAAATAAAACAATAATTAAATTAAATAAAAACAAAAAATAATAAAAATACTCTAAGCATGCAACAAAAAATATTAGTGACCGTAATACTGATATCCCGCCAAAAGACGTTAAATTCAGTCTCTTCAGAATGAACATTGGAACGGTCAACACGTGTCCCACTGTGATATAGTTTGTAATACTGCGGAGTAAATTCTTCCTTTTATGACATATACCATAAAACATCTGTAAAATTCACACACCACTACACACAAAAGATATAAACAAATTGTATGATATTAACATCCAATTTACCATACTTTTCTTGTCAAGTCTGATTCTATCTCCGTGAACACAAGGCTATTTTATCTATTATGATATGATTGAATCCCCTATAATATAAAACTTACTAGTTTCCCCGTACAGTCAAATTGAATCTGTGAGAAGTAAGTTCCACTCGAACAGCTTCTTCCCGCGAATCACTGACCTGTGGAACCGACATCCAACATTATATTTCTTCGATCACTACAATCTTAAATTTTTCAAAGTTATGGTTGACCGTTATCTTCCACTTCTATACATAAAAATGGTCTCCAAAGGTAACCTTCTACCTCGAGTGGCTATCGGGCCTTGCAAAGGATTAACCTTTGTAAAAAAAAAACGAAGAAAAAAACGACAGTAATTGTTTGAAATATTTGATTGTGAGATGCAATGAAACATGAAATGATGTTTTGAAATAATGTTTCAATAAAGCGGAGACAAAAATTTCACAACTAAAATAGACTCCAATGGACCGTTTAATTAATCTGTTCCAATTAGACCTTCAATAGTATCTTTCATTCATTTTTTATTGGCATTATGTAAATCGCTTTTTGCACAACATCCTTTCATGTTAAAATGTTATGTGATTAAAATCACATTGAAACCGAAATCTCACCCAGCAGAAGAATATTAGCAAAGGCGGCCATGACAAATTATATTTCAAGAGCAAATTAAGCAAGAAGATCACTTTATAGACGAAAGTATACGAGTGCCTCACATAGAAGGCTGGAACAAATAAGACTGCAATCTGAGAATCATAGTATTAAAGGAACTGATTATTTAAAAGTTTCATTTTTTTCGGGGACATATTTTGTCAAATGCAGATAAATATTTTATATGTACAGATTATTAAAACGACTCAGGGAAAGATCACTAATAAATTTACTATCTTAATTTGATTTATCTTTCTTTCTACTACATATGGTACCAGAAAATATATAAAAGTACCGGAAATATATGAATAAATAAGCTATGTGCCATACGTGATAAACGCTTAGGCGATCATGTATCTTTCTATGCATGATTGACGTGGCAGATTTTTTTCCCGCAGTAGGTTGCCACTTGTTTCGGCGGTAGACCAGTTGCCTTACAAGGTTATGGAACGCGGTCTGTCCTTCTATTTACCCATAGCTGGAGGGAGAAGAGGATTCATACCTTTCACAATGGATTCGACTGGAATTCGAACTCGGCTCTCCGATTCATCAATCCAAGCCGCTATTCGTTACTGTGCCTCCTCATGAATAAATGCATATTGATAATTATTATATGGTTTGATAATATGGGAGAAAGGAGGGGTATATTTGTAGTCTAAGGGTGTATATACCCACCTAGCACATCTTATCCACGTGGTAAATAAACAGATATAGTCTAACTGATGACTCTGTTACAAAACCGCCGAGCCGAGAATAAAATTGCGTTCATGCTTGGCAGGGGGTAAATTCTAGGTTGGTTGTTACACTGGGGTTGCAAGAAGTGAAATCTGCAAGTCTGAGAATTATGGAAGAATACTCAGAGGCATTTCTGTTTGGAAACAGACGTGATAAACGCAAAATAGAAACCCAGAATCAGGTCTAAGAATCGAGCATTCTGATTATAATTTAGGTTGTATCGATTCGTCTGAATTTTGTTTATTCTTAATAGTTCATAAAAAAAAAAACAAAAGAAAAAGAATTTGCCACATTTTTTTCCGCTTGGTCACAAGTTATAGAATAACGAGGAACAACTGTCATATACCATTTCATGTTCGAATTCATCATCAAATGTTGCAGATAGAAAACTACACGTTGGCGCCAAAGAGTCATCTCAATTTCTTTCATTGTCTTTCTTTTTTTTTTTTTTGATTTTGCAACATGGGGATATGGAGACTTCCATTTTAATACTGAAGATATAAATAAATTTAAAATAAAAAAAAAGATTAAAAAAATCAGGTTAAACCAAAACCTTAGGATCTGGCAACGAACATGTCGCCAGGAAAATCGGTCAGAGCGAAATTTATTCGATTCTTCGATTTCTTTCTTTTTAGTTCTTCGACTGTTTTTACGGATCAGAGAATTTAAAGGGTGGTGGGAAATTCAAAACTTATTTCTCTCTGTCTCACTTTCTCTTTTTCGGACTCTGTCTCACAAATAACCCCACGGGTGCGTGTGGACACGCACGCACGCACACACGCACACAAACACAAACACACACACTCGGACACACACATATGAGCACACTCTCTTAAAGTTCATTAAAGGCTTTGAGAAAAGCAAATATATATTTAGGTATAATGGAATTTTCTTTTTCGCATTTTTATATAATAAAAACGACTCTCCATTTTCAAAACGCGCTTCACAAAAATTATTATTAAATTCCTATTCAACTTTGAAATCATTGACACATACACACACACACAAACACACACACAAGTTCCAACAAACTTTGATCCTCATCAATTTAAATGCAGTGCCAATCGTTATCTTCTGTCTTCCTCATTACTCTTCTATTGTTCTCGCTTAGTAATGTTCCTTTTTTTTATTCTTTGACACTCAGTAGCCACTTGTGCCTTAGTGACTTTATTGCCTTGAATGAGGTGATATTTTATATATATATATATATATATATATATATATATATATATATATATATATATATATATAAACGTGAGCATAGAAGTCAACACTTAGAGGCAACAGTCTGTTTAATGCTAGATGCCATCATCGTGGCCCGATGATTGCAAAAATTATATTTACAGACGTTCTATCTCTGATATTGACCACTTTATCCCATAAATATAGCACACTTTAAGACTATATTTCTTCGTATATATATATATATATATATATATATATATATATATATATATATATATATATATATATATATATATATATATATATATATTGTTATGGTCCAGGTTAGGACCAAGGAAGAACAACACGAACACAAGAGTAGAAATAACGAAGATATATTACACGGAATAATAAAACAAGATGTGGAAGGTGTTAGTATGACTGTCAGTCTGGTTTGGAGTGAACTACTATCGGCTCGACTCGATTCGTCCCTCTCTCTTGAGAGGCGGAGTATACATAGTGTTAGGAAGAGTTCATTCTGTAGTTATAGCTAAGGACCCATAACATATATATATATATATATATATATATATATATATATATATATATATATATATATATACTAGTGTAACCGTGCCGTCAAAATTCACGGCAAAACGGAATCCAAGTACAATTTTGTAACATAAAATATTACATTGTTAACGTTAATAATTGAACAGTGTACAATTTATAACATCTAAGGAAAGATATCCGTCCATGGTCCTCTTAAATGTTACATATTTACAACCAAAATTATGTTTACTGCAAATTTTTCCAAAGCTTACGCTTTGGAAAGGTCTGAGTCATCCTTGAGAGTCCGTAGATTCAATCTGTAATTTCAGAGTTTGCTTATTTCTCGTCCTAATAAGAGCAACATATCATCAGATTTTTTTAGAATTTATTTTTTGTTCGCCCCTCTTTTTTTTAATTATAAGTTTTAAAGTTTAATGAATTTCTAATAATGAAGAAAGGCGTATTAGATCCTCCTTCATAGCAATACGAATATGCGTCAACGGGGCGAAGTTAGCACGGTACCGAGTGGGTCATTGTCATTTTGCACACTGTCTCCTTCTCTCTATCACACACACACACACACACACACACACACACACACACACACATACACACACACACACACACACTGTCTCTGTCTGTGTGTCTGTCTCTTTCTCTCTTTCTCTCTCTATATATATAGTTTTAAGGTGTGCTATATTTATGGGATAAAGTGGTCAATATCAGAAATAGAGCGTATGTAAACATAAATATAAAAGTGAACATTGAAGTCAACATTCAGAAGCGACAGTCTCCTTCATGCTAGACGCAATCGTCAGGCCGCGGATGAGTCTAGCATGAAACAGCCTGTCGCCTCTGTATGTTGACGTCAATGTTCACTTTTATATATATATTTACA
Source organism: Acanthosepion esculentum (assembly GCA_964036315.1). Lineage (NCBI taxonomy): Eukaryota > Metazoa > Mollusca > Cephalopoda > Sepiida > Sepiidae > Acanthosepion > Acanthosepion esculentum. The sequence continues at coordinate 4,325,671 of OZ038518.1, read as the reverse complement.
TACGCTCTATCTCTGATATTGAGCACTTTATCCCATAAATATAACACACCTTAAAACTATATATATATATATATATATATATATATATATATATATATATATATATATATATATATATCCAAGTTTTCAGGTGTGCTATATTTATGGGATAAAGTGCTCAATATCAGAGATAGAGCGTATGTAAATATAAATATAAAAATGAACATTGAAGTCAACACTCAGAGGCGACAGGCTTTGTCCTGCTATGCGCAATCGTCAGCTGAAAAACCCTGTCGCCTCTGAGTGTAGACTTCAATGTTCATGCTATATATATATATATATATATTCCCAAATTCTCGCTTGACAAGGAAGCGGGTCCAGACGCCTTAACTCTTCATAACTTAAAAAATTATGTTAGGGGTCTCGGCTCTCGCTTTTGAAACATGAGAACTCTTATGTAGCGGAGGAATCATATTTTTAAAAACTAAAATTATTATTATAATATATATATATATATATATATATATATATATATATATATATATATATATATATATATATATAGCGTATTACATATATATATATATCCCGTGTAATAACAAAATTGCCCAATTGAGTTTCTTTTTTATGGTTTTGCAGATAAGAGGTTTAGCAATCTTGACCCCCATTTGTCGTAAGAATCACAGAAAAAGAGAACAGGTTAAAATTATTTTGTGTCAACCTCACTATGTCTTCCCAACTAAACAATGGTGAAAAGAAAAAAAGATCATTCAGACCTTTAGTAATGGCACCAACATTCCTACTCTGGCTTACATCTTCAAAGTCCCTTCAAGAACCATCAAGAGAACGGTGAATAAGAGGGAGAAGTGAGGAGGGAATCTGGATCAGGAGATCACAATAAGAAGAGGGATCATCATTTCAACTTTAAACTAAATCCATTATTTTTGCTTAAAGTAGAGTTCAATAGTGTTATAATATCGTAGGAGAATTCCAGTAAAATATCTTTAATCATTTCTTAGATGCAATGGTTCTAAGCTTAATCTAAAATTTAACAATTTTGGTGTTACATGATTTGGGCAAGTTTGCTGTTACACCCAGTATATATATATATATATATATATATATATATATATATATATATATATATATATATATATATATATATATATATATATTGAGCCCTCTGATAGCTGTTAATGCATATATTTTCCATTCTACATTCTTAAATGCACCACAAGAATATATATATATATATATATATATATATATATATATATTGAGCCCTCTGATAGCTGTTAATGCATATATTTTCCATTCTACATTCTTAAATGCACCACAAGAATATATATATATATATATATATATATATATATATATATATATATATATATTGAGCCCTCTGATAGCTGTTAATGCATATATTTTCCATTCTACATTCTTAAATGCACCACAAGAATATATATATATATATATATATATATATATATATATATATATATATATTGAGCCCTCTGATAGCTGTTAATGCATATATTTTCCATTCTACATTCTTAAATGCACCACAAGAATATATATATATATATATATATATATATATATATATATATTGAGCCCTCTGATAGCTGTTAATGCATATATTTTCCATTCTACATTCTTAAATGCACCACAAGAATATATATATATATATATATATATATATATATATATATATATTGAGCCCTCTGATAGCTGTTAATGCATATATTTTCCATTCTACATTCTTAAATGCACCACAAGAATATATATATATATATATATATATATATATATATATATATATATATATATTGAGCCCTCTGATAGCTGTTAATGCATATATTTTCCATTCTACATTCTTAAATGCACCACAAGAATATATATATATATATATATATATATATATATATATATATATATATATATATATATATATTGAGCCCTCTGATAGCTGTTAATGCATATATTTTCCATTCTACATTCTTAAATGCACCACAAGAATATATATATATATATATATATATATATATATATATATATATATATATATATTGAGCCCTCTGATAGCTGTTAATGCATATATTTTCCATTCTACATTCTTAAATGCACCACAAGAATATATATATATATATATATATATATATTGAGCCCTCTGATAGCTGTTAATGCATATATTTTCCATTCTACATTCTTAAATGCACCACAAGAATATATATATATATATATATATATATATATATATATATATATATATATATATATATATATTGAGCCCTCTGATAGCTGTTAATGCATATATTTTCCATTCTACATTCTTAAATGCACCACAAGAATATATATATATATATATATATATATATATATATATATATATATATATATATTGAGCCCTCTGATAGCTGTTAATGCATATATTTTCCATTCTACATTCTTAAATGCACCACAAGAATATATATATATATATATATATATATATATATTGAGCCCTCTGATAGCTGTTAATGCATATATTTTCCATTCTACATTCTTAAATGCACCACAAGAATATATATATATATATATATATATATATATATATATATATATATATATATATATATATTGAGCCCTCTGATAGCTGTTAATGCATATATTTTCCATTCTACATTCTTAAATGCACCACAAGAATATATATATATATATATATATATATATATATATATATATATATATATATATATATTGAGCCCTCTGATAGCTGTTAATGCATATATTTTCCATTCTACATTCTTAAATGCACCACAAGAATATATATATATATATATATATATATATATATATTGAGCCCTCTGATAGCTGTTAATGCATATATTTTCCATTCTACATTCTTAAATGCACCACAAGAATATATATATATATATATATATATATATATATATATATATATATATATATTGAGCCCTCTGATAGCTGTTAATGCATATATTTTCCATTCTACATTCTTAAATACACCACAAGAATATATATATATATATATATATATATATATATTGAGCCCTCTGATAGCTGTTAATGCATATATTTTCCATTCTACATTCTTAAATGCACCACAAGAATATATATATATATATATATATATATATATATATATATATATATTGAGCCCTCTGATAGCTGTTAATGCATATATTTTCCATTCTACATTCTTAAATGCACCACAAGAATATATATATATATATATATATATATATATATATATATATATATATATATTGAGCCCTCTGATAGCTGTTAATGCATATATTTTCCATTCTACATTCTTAAATGCACCACAAGAATATATATATATATATATATATATATATATATATATATATATATATATTGAGCCCTCTGATAGCTGTTAATGCATATATTTTCCATTCTACATTCTTAAATGCACCACAAGAATATATATATATATATATATATATATATATATATATATATATATTTATATATATATTGAGCCCTCTGATAGCTGTTAATGCATATATTTTCCATTCTACATTCTTAAATGCACCACAAGAATATATATATATATATATATATATATATATATATATATATATATATATATATATATTGAGCCCTCTGATAGCTGTTAATGCATATATTTTCCATTCTACATTCTTAAATGCACCACAAGAATATATATATATATATATATATATATATATATATATATATATATTGAGCCCTCTGATAGCTGTTAATGCATATATTTTCCATTCTACATTCTTAAATGCACCACAAGAATATATATATATATATATATATATATATATATATATATATATATATATATATATATATTGAGCCCTCTGATAGCTGTTAATGCATATATTTTCCATTCTACATTCTTAAATGCACCACAAGAATATATATATATATATATATATATATATATATATATATATATATTGAGCCCTCTGATAGCTGTTAATGCATATATTTTCCATTCTACATTCTTAAATGCACCACAAGAATATATATATATATATATATATATATATATATATATATATATATATATATATATTGAGCCCTCTGATAGCTGTTAATGCATATATTTTCCATTCTACATTCTTAAATGCACCACAAGAATATATATATATATATATATATATATATATATATATATATATATATATTGAGCCCTCTGATAGCTGTTAATGCATATATTTTCCATTCTACATTCTTAAATGCACCACAAGAATATATATATATATATATATATATATATATATATATATATATATATATATATTGAGCCCTCTGATAGCTGTTAATGCATATATTTTCCATTCTACATTCTTAAATGCACCACAAGAATATATATATATATATATATATATATATATATATATATATATATATATATATATATATATTGAGCCCTCTGATAGCTGTTAATGCATATATTTTCCATTCTACATTCTTAAATGCACCACAAGAATATATATATATATATATATATATATATATATATATATATATATATATATATTGAGCCCTCTGATAGCTGTTAATGCATATATTTTCCATTCTACATTCTTAAATGCACCACAAGAATATATATATATATATATATATATATATATATATATATATTGAGCCCTCTGATAGCTGTTAATGCATATATTTTCCATTCTACATTCTTAAATGCACCACAAGAATATATATATATATATATATATATATATATATATATATATATATATTGAGCCCTCTGATAGCTGTTAATGCATATATTTTCCATTCTACATTCTTAAATGCACCACAAGAATATATATATATATATATATATATATATATATATATATATATATATATATATATATATTGAGCCCTCTGATAGCTGTTAATGCATATATTTTCCATTCTACATTCTTAAATGCACCACAAGAATATATATATATATATATATATATATATATATTGAGCCCTCTGATAGCTGTTAATGCATATATTTTCCATTCTACATTCTTAAATGCACCACAAGAATATATATATATATATATATATATATATATATATTGAGCCCTCTGATAGCTGTTAATGCATATATTTTCCATTCTACATTCTTAAATGCACCACAAGAATATATATATATATATATATATATATATATATATATATATATATATATTGAGCCCTCTGATAGCTGTTAATGCATATATTTTCCATTCTACATTCTTAAATGCACCACAAGAATATATATATATATATATATATATATATATATATATATATATATATATATATTGAGCCCTCTGATAGCTGTTAATGCATATATTTTCCATTCTACATTCTTAAATGCACCACAAGAATATATATATATATATATATATATATATATATTGAGCCCTCTGATAGCTGTTAATGCATATATTTTCCATTCTACATTCTTAAATGCACCACAAGAATATATATATATATATATATATATATATATATATATATATATATTGAGCCCTCTGATAGCTGTTAATGCATATATTTTCCATTCTACATTCTTACATGCACCACAAGAATATATATATATATATATATATATATATATATTGAGCCCTCTGATAGCTGTTAATGCATATATTTTCCATTCTACATTCTTAAATGCACCACAAGAATATATATATATATATATATATATATATATATATATATATATATATATTGAGCCCTCTGATAGCTGTTAATGCATATATTTTCAATTCTACATTCTTAAATGCACCACAAGAATATATATATATATATATATATATATATATATTGAGCCCTCTGATAGCTGTTAATGCATATATTTTCCATTCTACATTCTTAAATGCACCACAAGAATATATATATATATATATATATATATATATATATATATTGAGCCCTCTGATAGCTGTTAATGCATATATTTTCCATTCTACATTCTTAAATGCACCACAAGAATATATATATATATATATATATATATATATATATATATATATATATTGAGCCCTCTGATAGCTGTTAATGCATATATTTTCCATTCTACATTCTTAAATGCACCACAAGAATATATATATATATATATATATATATATATATATATATATATATATATATTGAGCCCTCTGATAGCTGTTAATGAATATATTTTCCATTCTACATTCTTAAATGCACCACAAGAATATATATATATATATATATATATATATATATATATATATATATATATATATTGAGCCCTCTGATAGCTGTTAATGCATATATTTTCCATTCTACATTCTTAAATGCACCACAAGAATATATATATATATATATATATATATATATATATATATATATATATATATATATATATTGAGCCCTCTGATAGCTGTTAATGCATATATTTTCCATTCTACATTCTTAAATGCACCACAAGAATATATATATATATATATATATATATATATATATATATATATATATATATATATATTGAGCCCTCTGATAGCTGTTAATGCATATATTTTCCATTCTACATTCTTAAATGCACCACAAGAATATATATATATATATATATATATATATATATATATATATATATATATATTGAGCCCTCTGATAGCTGTTAATGCATATATTTTCCATTCTACATTCTTAAATGCACCACAAGAATATATATATATATATATATATATATATATATATATATATATATATTGAGCCCTCTGATAGCTGTTAATGCATATATTTTCCATTCTACATTCTTAAATGCACCACAAGAATATATATATATATATATATATATATATATATATATATATATATATATATATTGAGCCCTCTGATAGCTGTTAATGCATATATTTTCCATTCTACATTCTTAAATGCACCACAAGAATATATATATATATATATATATATATATATATATATATATATTGAGCCCTCTGATAGCTGTTAATGCATATATTTTCCATTCTACATTCTTAAATGCACCACAAGAATATATATATATATATATATATATATATATATATATATATATATATATATATATATATATATTGAGCCCTCTGATAGCTGTTAATGCATATATTTTCCATTCTACATTCTTAAATGCACCACAAGAATATATATATATATATATATATATATATATATATATATATATATATTGAGCCCTCTGATAGCTGTTAATGCATATATTTTCCATTCTACATTCTTAAATGCACCACAAGAATATATAATATATATATATATATATATATATATATATATATATATATATATATATATTGAGCCCTCTGATAGCTGTTAATGCATATATTTTCCATTCTACATTCTTAAATGCACCACAAGAATATATATATATATATATATATATATATATATATATATATATATATATATATTGAGCCCTCTGATAGCTGTTAATGCATATATTTTCCATTCTACATTCTTAAATGCACCACAAGAATATATATATATATATATATATATATATATATATATATATATATTGAGCCCTCTGATAGCTGTTAATGCATATATTTTCCATTCTACATTCTTAAATGCACCACAAGATATATATATATATATATATATATATATATATATATATATATATATATATATTGAGCCCTCTGATACCTGTTAATGCATATATTTTCCATTCTACATTCTTAAATGCACCACAAGAATATATATATATATATATATATATATATATATATATATATATATATATATATATTGAGCCCTCTGATAGCTGTTAATGCATATATTTTCCATTCTACATTCTTAAATGCACCACAAGAATATATATATATATATATATATATATATATATATATATATATATTGAGCCCTCTGATAGCTGTTAATGCATATATTTTCCATTCTACATTCTTAAATGCACCACAAGAATATATATATATATATATATATATATATATATATATATATATATATATTGAGCCCTCTGATAGCTGTTAATGCATATATTTTCCATTCTACATTCTTAAATGCACCACAAGAATATATATATATATATATATATATATATATATATATATATATATATATATATATATATATATATATTGAGCCCTCTGATAGCTGTTAATGCATATATTTTCCATTCTACATTCTTAAATGCACCACAAGAATATATATATATATATATATATATATATATATATATATATATATATATATATATATTGAGCCCTCTGATAGCTGTTAATGCATATATTTTCCATTCTACATTCTTAAATGCACCACAAGAATATATATATATATATATATATATATATATATATATATATATATATTGAGCCCTCTGATAGCTGTTAATGCATATATTTTCCATTCTACATTCTTAAATGCACCACAAGAATATATATATATATATATATATATATATATATATATATATATATATATATATTGAGCCCTCTGATAGCTGTTAATGCATATATTTTCCATTCTACATTCTTAAATGCACCACAAGAATATATATATATATATATATATATATATATATATATATATATATTGAGCCCTCTGATAGCTGTTAATGCATATATTTTCCATTCTACATTCTTAAATGCACCACAAGAATATATATATATATATATATATATATATATATATATATATATATTGAGCCCTCTGATAGCTGTTAATGCATATATTTTCCATTCTACATTCTTAAATGCACCACAAGAATATATATATATATATATATATATATATATATATATATATATATATATATATATATGAGGGAAAAATAAATAAAGATAGGAAGAAGAGTTACCTCCATTTTACTGGGGAAAACATTAATTTTGAATTTTGAAATCTAGAACTCTGCAAACCGGAGTAAAACGAAAAGTTGAGATGTTTTGAATTTACCGAAATAAATATACACATTCACATACAATTTAACCTCCTGTAGATGGTCTCAGCTGAGATTGAAAGTACTTGGTAAATTAAAAACTATTTGAAAGAAAATTACGGTATTTTTCTTAATCAGTTTTTTAAAGCTACCAAGAAATTAATCCGTGTAGTGGAAAGGATCACAACACAAATAAAATAGACATGCTATGCCTAAATTATTTATATATTATATATATACATACATACATATATATATATATATATATATATATATATATATATATATATATATATATATATATATATATATATATATATGTGGAGTGTGTGTGTGTGTATTTTTGTACCAATCCTTCTTCCATGCACATTTCATTGAATACGAGAGACAAGGTGCTTTTATTTAGTTTTTTATACAATTTCACATGCGATAATTTTTTTTTTCGGATGATAAATTATATAAAAACTGTCCGAATGTTCTTTTTAGCTGAGCGCTTTCGGCTATACATTTAGCAATTTTCAAGGATTAAATATTTTAACTGTTAAATAAGAAATAGTTTGTTGTATATATGTTTTATAAAATGTTTTCATCTTTTAAAACACGGTCAAGGTATTATGTCCATGTTCAAACTTAATATTATTAAGGGCTGGTTTTTGTTTTTATTAAGAAGTCTTCCATTATTTTTAGCCATTTTTGCATGTAGATGACGCTATTATATTAGCGTTGTCAACAAGTATGTTACGAATACTGTCCAGTAGGTTTCCATGAATATTTAAATGAGTTCTAATTGAGCTATTGACAGAAATGTGTAGAGTGAGTTTACGTGTCAAACATGTTGTAGTGTGGCCTGTATAATTATTTACGAAATTTGATTGGTCAGGAATACAATTCCTTAATGGGCATTTAAATTCGTACATAATATTTGTCTTATATATTTTTGTTCTAGGAGGTGAATTATTATTTTTAACTATAAGTTTAGAGGTTTAAAATTTTTTGTAATAAATAATTAATCTAATTTTTTTACTATTGTCAACTGGTGTTATGCATTGTTTTTATAATGTTTTTAATTCTGCATTGATCCTATTTATAATTTTCGTTCATCTGATTTTTATAAAAAACGTTAATGTTATTGTTTATGTTTCTATTCTATCTCTTTCTCTCTATATATATATATAATTATATATATACATAAATATATATATATAATAATATATATATAATATATACCTATATATATATATATATATATATATATATATATATATATATAATATTCTATATATATTTTTCATGATATATATATATATATATATATATATATATATATATATAGTGTGTGTCCATAAATTTTAACTTTATTTGTATTTGCAAGAGAAATAATTTGTAAAAAGGATTAGAAAGAAGTAAATCTATATTTTTAAAGGTTTTATTGAAATTTTATTTAAGTTTCCACATGTCCTCCATCATTAGCAATACAAAGGGTAATACGATTTTGCAGTTCACGGAAAACATTTGCCAATTGATTTACAGTAATACCTGAAATCACATTAGTTATTTTAACTATACTTAAAACTAGGTACATTAAACTTTATAACATTTTTACAGATTTTCTATCGCAAATACAAATAAAGTTATAATTTTTTTAAAGTGCACACGAACCTTATGGACACCCTATATATATATATATATATATATATATATATATATATATATATATATATATATATATATATATATATGTTTAAGTAATTCATCGAGTTACATCATACCAACTGTTCCAACGGGCCTTGGTGACGAAGAGATAGCAAATCAGACTCAATATAGCGCCGCTCACTCACATATTCCGTGGTGGAACTCTACTGAGATTCTCTTTAACCATAGGTCTGTGTCCCCTGGAGCCACGACTACTATCACCAAGCCACTCACTCCAGAGCATTAGAAGCCGGTTCAAGCAATGTGTTTGCTTGACAACCTAACTGTCAGGGTTTCCATTCTCGGTAGTGGATGCGCACTGCTGATGAGTCCCAAATATAGGACGAAACGGCCGTCCAGTGCTTGCTGCATTCTATTGAGGTTTCAGACTCGATGAATGACTTAAATATAATTATCAAATCCTCCTAATAATTTCATATATAATATATATATATATATATATATATATCATGAAAGACAAGACGACTTTAGTGAGAAAGGATAATAAAATAAGAGAAATCCAGGAAGGCAGAAAATCGTGATTCCCTGTGCAATCAAATTTGTGAAGTTCTTAGGTGGCCCTACTCAATTTTTACATCCATTTTATAATCCAAAATTAACTTAATTCACTTAGTTCTGAATTCAATCACTGGCCACAGCAGAAGGAACCAAAACATGCGGTCTTGGGAAACAGCTGCCTGTGGTAATGCCTCCCTATATTGCACTACAGAGTGGGGATCAGTAATGGTGACCCTGGGATATTCCACGGGTGTATGCGCTCGGGCTCCTCACATTAAACTGAGCTTACACCTTGCCATCTTGGAGAAAATTGAATCTCGTCTCAGCATTTTTTTGACCTGAAATGCAATGAGCAGCTAAGTCCAGTTTTGTGCCCGAACATGCGTAAACGGGTGCTGAGTCAATTTTGACCCTTGTCCCGAGCGGAAACCCTCGTGCTTCTCACGTGAAACAACTGACCTTGTGTCGCATTCTTAACCCTGTGGAGGCTGAACGTCTTTTTGGATTAGATCAAAGGATAGTAATTGTGCTTTTTTTCTTATTTCACCGCAAGCAAGGTGGAAAGCCATAAGTACATAGGGGTTTACAGGTAATGAGCGTTAGAAAAAAGATTGTGTATTGGATGAAGTGAGGAAATGAAAAAATATGAACTTGATTCAAGAATACAGAAGATATCGATTGACGTTGCATTTAATTTTTAGAAGATTGTAGTTATCAAGGAAGCAAGAGTTGCTTTCGGTGGTTCCTAGGCCTCATGAATTTAAACGTCCTACGAGGCCTGCATCCCGTTCCCACCCCTTCACCGTTGAAACTGTTAGATGTAGACGTCTCTTCTACTCCAATAGCTTCATGTCTCGCACATCTCGCCTGTGGAACTCCCTTCTTTATTCCTGTTTCCCTGACAAATACAATCTCCAACTATTTAAGTGTAACGTCAATCGACATCTCCAGTTGCCTTGATCTATCCAGTTCCCTTCTCCACATCCTTTCACCTTTCGTTCCTATCTGCTTTCGCTCCAAATCTTCTGTAACCCCCTTGCCTTGATCGATCCACTATCTTTCTCCACATCCTCTCCTTTACCACTCCTATCTGCTCTTCCTCCAAACCTTTTGTAATCCCTTGCGTGCTAGTGGCTTCCAGCCTTGCTTGGGGTGATAAGCTTTATAAAAAAATAATGTAGACGGAAGAGGGTTCCACTGGCGGTAAGTGTGAGAAAAGAAACTGTTGAGGTAGAAGTGGCTGTTACATTTAGCTATTTCAACAGTAATCGGTTGATACCTAGATGCCATTTCAGTAGCACGCTTAATTTCACGTAGTCGGAAACGACAGAGAAAACCCACACCAAGTCGATGACCAAGTGACTGAAGTCGAGATGCCAAGTCAGGTTCGATTACATTACGGATTCTTCTTTTGGTCTTGTCAGTAACTTCGAAACGGGTACCAGAAGCAAGAAACCAGATATGGCAACAGTATTCAATGCACGGACGAATGGTATATTTGTAATTGAGTAAAATTGTCTCTGACGTAAGAAATATTCTGGCGCGATATTCTTATCTACTTTAACCAGTCTCTCTCTCTCTCACTCTCTCTCTCTCCCTCCTTCCCCACTTTTTTCTGCCTTTCTTTTATTTTCCCCTCTTTCCATGCTATCAAAACGGAATAGTTCACTATTTATGAAGTATTGGCAGGACGTAACGGCTGTGCGAACTAACGAACAAAGGGGACCAAGAGCAATTATAATAGAATAGTATTTTCGATTTCTTCTTTCTTTTTATAATACAAGTCACTCTTTATCCCAGGTACAAACGTTATTTTATAATTTAAGGAGATGTTACTGTCACGGACCTAACTTGTCAAGAGTGTATTGTGAATACCTGGGGTACTCTATAAATGCGCAGACTAGGAAATGTTTAAATTCCATAGACAAAAATGGAAGTGACTTGCAGTCAGTGTTTAACAAGCTCGAGAGTTCAGTTAGAAAGATCATTCGCTTAACTGGAACTTAAAGTCGAAACGTGCTAACATTTCAATCGCCAGCAATCGATAACACTTGATTTCTTTCCCATTATCTTACCACTCAGAAATTTGTTTGCTAAAACCGAATACCATGTTAATGCTAGACTCGTCAGTATAAACGATAATGTCTTGTCTAAAGTAATCTATGGTTCTATAATACGAAATTTCCATCCCGATTTGCATTAAATAAAACAAGAAGTTGAACACGGACTTTCCCGACTTTCTATCGCCGTTGTTTATCGATGTAGATGTATTAGAGGCATTGCTGCTAGAATCAACATGGCTATCTCCCCTGTTTTACTGACTCGTTTATTGATATTTTTTACGTGATGTTAACGAACACTCGTTGCCACTTTTGTGATGCCACCGAGTATTCGTCGTCACTTTCGTAATGCCCGTTGTAGTAGAGACTTTGTAATCGCAGATACAACTATAGCAACGCCGTTGAACAAAACTGGTGTCAGATGCCTGCGAATAGCACACGCACTAATAGTACTTGCTCGATAATACTCGCTCGAATAGTAATGCATATAGTGATCTGAATAGAGAAATAGTATAGTGAATAGAGTAGAGACTAACAGTCCTTATAGTAATAGAGGATAGACTAGAAATGACGATCGGTATAGTATAGAGGATAGAATAGAAATACGATTTATTTAGACGTCACGCGACTTCCTATATATGCGTTTCCTCTACGGTTACGTGAGACACTTAATTCAATAATGGGATCGCCTATGTTTGCTCAGAAGAGATCTATGTTCAAATTCAAGTGTCGGCAGCCACACTTTATTCCTGTATAACATTCATTTTAGCATGGCTGATGCTAACCTCCGGATGTGTGACTCATTGCGGAGTTTCAGGTTAACTTTCTCGGCTGACATGAAGTGGAAAGACTATATTGAACCCATTGCTAGGTCAGCTGCTAAGAAAGTTTATTCCTTGTGTCGTCCCTGAATCTAATTTGCAGATTTACCATTCGTTCATGCTTAGAATATTGCTGCCACATATGATAAAATTATCTGTATATATAAAACAGAGGATTTATGTGTGTCTGTCTATCTGTCTGTTTGTGTGATACCTTTTCAATCGAGATCCATCCAACCGATTTTGACCAAACTTGGCATATACATTGTACCATGTAAGAGATAGTTTCTTAGCATAAAAATCGATCATTTTTTAAAAAAATCAATAAAGCTGATCAAAATTAACAAATTCAACTATTTTCCTCCTTCAAACTTGGTATGTAGGTTAGTTACATGATGACGAGCTCAAAGGTACCTCATTTTTTATTTTTACGCCACTGCGTTTAGTGAAAAACCGAGGAAAACGAAAAATTAATTTCAACACAAATTTTAAACTAAAAACTCCCTCAATGTTCCAGCAATTTAATACAAACTTCACTCAATTGTAACCAATAATCAATTGATTAAGAATCATTTAACTTGATAATTGAATCCAACCGTTTAGTGAAAACCCGCGTAAACAACGAAAAATGGGGATTTTTCTGTTTTTTTTTTTCTTATTTTTTCGTTCACCTTTCAACCAATTTTCATCAAAATTAACAACTACTTTATAAATGTATCCTCTTTTACATCCTTGGTAGCACACTGACAAATTGAATTTCAAAAGCTCCAAAATAATTGTGGTGTGAAGTGGGTCTTCATGTTGCCTGTTTTACCCTTTCATGTCCTTGGTTAACTTCGATTGAATAAATACAGACGACTTCTGTTATATCAGTAACTGCATTAATTCAAAATGTTTTTTTAATGAAAGTATTTAAAAAAAATTGAAGACGATAGATTCTGTTACATCTAAACATGATGCTGTTTTAGCTCCATTAAAATTGAACGCTTTTTTTCTGAGCGACCAGATGGGTATGTCTACTAGTAACGCTATATATCTAAAGATTCCTTGATAAGAACCAAAGAATAATCAGCAATATTATTGGTCCTGATCTGGCGTCTCGGCTTCAGCCATGTTTTGCACTGATGTAAAATTGCCTTTCTGTGCTTTTTCTAGTCAACTTTCATGTCAACTGCTCGGATCTTCGCCATGGTACCTAAACTTTAAGAACTTAAGAACAGTAAAAGACAGACATAGTTTAAGGGGTTATGCGCCGAAAAAAGAAAATTTAATTATTTTTTTTTATTTAGCTTTTCCAATATTCTTATAGTTGTCCGTCTGGTGGGGGTATTTGAGTGCAAAAATTGTCCGTATAGTCCATTGTCCCTAGCGCTTTCTGTCGCTAATAGAACAAACCTAATTTGAATTCCAACCGCGCTCACTTACGAAGGCTCGAAAAATAAAAACGCTTCTATTGCTATTCAAAATGACACAAAAACTTAAACAGCTAAAGATGAAGAGAAATTAACAACACCTAAAATAAAACCCCCTTGAAAATGTCTAAAGTGGACGAAAGCGTTTGGGACAATGAACAATACGGACAATTTTTGCACTCCCTTAAACTATGACCAAACGGATAAATGTAAGAATGATGGAAAAACTAAATAAAAAATTAATTAAATTCTCCTTGGTTATCATATTCAACGAAATCTGTTTAATATATATATATATATATATATATATATATATATATATATATATATATATATATATATATATATATATATATCCGATGCGATGAGAACGAATGTAACATATAAATTCCAACGTTCACAGCATTATTTCAAAAGAGTGCTCGATACCGATAGTAGAGCGATAATTATTTTATTTATTATAATTTTATCATATAGGCAAAACCATTTTACTCACTACAAAGATGCAACTTGGTTTCAGTGCATATCTATCGCAATTACAAATAAAGTTATAATTTGTTTAATGTGCACACGAACTTTATGGACACCCTATATATATTTATATATATATTTATATATATATATATATATATATATATATATATATATATATATATATATATATATATATATATTTATATATATGTATATATGTGTGTGTGTGTGTGTGTGTGTGTGTGTTGGTTTCGGGACAATGTAGACGTTGAAGCCGATGCCCAGAGCTTATTATCAAATACAGACACAAAAAGAATCACCTACTCCGCTAACAAAGAAACTCATCAAAACTCAAGTGATTAAACAGCAGCACAAAAATTACCAAAATATCACGAGCTTCATTTTCAAATACAACTTCTAATGTTAGAAGCATCATCTTAAAATTTATTACTAAACAAAAGAAATATATAGGACAGTACGCACGTACACATTTATACATAAAACATTAGGGGTTTATATATAACACATAATAAAATGCTGATATTTATCGAACTTTATCCGGCGTATCTACAATTTTAACGCGAAGGCATACCATCCGATTAGTATACCTAGTAACGTGTACCAGCATTCCATATCCAGTAAAGTACCCCGCCATACCATATCCAGTAAGTAATTTGTCCATCCAATATCCAGTAAGATATCCTTCCATACCAAGTCAAGTAAGAAACCCCTCCATACAATGCTATCTAAGGAATTCACCAATACCATTCCCGGAAACCAATTCCTCTCTGCCATGCCAAGTACGTAATCACTCTATGCCATATCCAGTAAGAAATCCCTCCATACCACACTAAAGAATCCATCCATACCATACCCAGTAAAACTCCCTCCATATCATACTAAGGAATCTGTCTATATCATACCCGGTAAGCAAACCCTCCATATCATGCAAAGTACGTAATCCCTCCATACCATGTCAAGTACGTTATCCCTCCATGCCATAACCAATAAAAAACCGTCCATACCATACTAAGGAATCCATCTCTACCATACCAGTAAAAATCCCTCCATACCAAGACAAGTACGTAATCACTTCATGCAATAACCAGTAAGAAATCCCTCCATACGATGCTAAGGAATCCCTCCATACCATATCCAGTAAGAAATCCCTCCATACCATAGTAAGGAGTCCATCTATACCATACCCGGTAAGCAATCCCTCCATACCATGTCAAGGACGTTATCCTTCCATGCCATGACCAGTAAGAAATCCCTGTATACGTTACTAAGGTATCCATCTATACCATAGCCCTAAAACTCCCCCCATACCATGCCAAGTAAGTAATCCCTCCATACCATACCCAATAAGCAATCACTCCATACCATGGCAAGTACGAAATCCCCCCATGCCATACTAAGGAACCACCCCTTCACCGTTGAAACTGTTAGATGTAGACGTCTCTTCTACTCCAATAGCTTCATGTCTCGCACATCTCGCCTATGGAACTCCCTTCCCTATTACTGTTTCCCTGACAAATACAATCTCCAACGGTTTAATTGTAGCGTCAATCGTCATCTCCAGTTGCCTTGATCTATCCACTTCCCTTCTCCACTTCCTTTCATCTTTCATTCCTATCTACTCTCGCTCTATATCTTCTGTAACCCCCTTGCCTTGATCGACCCTCCGTCCTTCTCTTTCTCCACATCCCTTCCTTTACCACTCCTATCTGCTCTTCCTCCAACCCTTCTGTAACCCCATGCGTGATAGTGGCCACCGGCCTTGCTTGGGGTGATACGCTTAAAAAAAAAAAAAATGTATCCATATCATTGCCAGTAAGAAATCCCTCCATGCCACGCCAAGTAAGTAATCTCTATATGCTTTACCCAGTAAGGTATCCAACCATGGCATACCCAATAATGAATACCTCCATACCATACCCAGTGAGGAATCCCTCCAGACCATACCCAATCAGCAATACTTGCATACCATATCAAGTAAGAAATCCCGCCATACCGTGCCAACACAAATTACATTCATTACTATGAACGATCTGTGAAAGAGGTAATACTTTATTCCTGGGGTACAAACTGAGAAATCTTGGATATCTTGACTCTCCACAGATTCCATATCTTTATTATCTCTCAATTACCATTAACTCTTGGGTTCGACATTGTCGCGTTTTCCAGTTACCATGTCCACGGTTAGAATTAAGAGTCGCCATCCACCTAGATTTTTCTCCACCTAAGGTTAGAGAGGGCAGTCTAAACTGCAATTGAATCCATATTAACGACAGCGATGGCTTCACACCTTTCCTTAGGGCAAGTGTACGAATGTGAATGCACCAGACTTGATTGGTACTCGAACACGGCTCTCCGAAATCCAATTTTTGCGCATATACTTTTTTGCATATATATATATATATATATATATATATATATATATATATATATATATATATATATATATATATGTAATTGTTTATTTAGAAATTATAACATAAATATGTTATAAAATCACTACAAAAATAGCCATATTGTTTCAAGTGATAATGTTGAACCTTTTGTTCGTGGTGGGAATGTTCTTAAGTGATAATCCGAAATTGATGTTATAATTTCTAAATAAAAAATATTATATATATATATATATATATATATATATATATATATATATATATATATATATATATATATATATATATATATGATCATTTCATTGAATACGACAGACAATTATTATTTTATATATATATAAATTTAAATGAAAAAGGACATTATCGGTAAAGGCAGATCGAGAAAAATATTGCAATCGGCTAAAAAAAAAATAAACTAAAATAAAAATTTAAAAAAATACGCCGAAATTGGTACTTGAGAATAAATATGTTATAAAATCACTACAAAAATAGCCATTTTGTTTCAACAGCTCCGGTGTCTTATCAAGTGATGAAGTTGAACCTTTTGTTCGTGGTGGGAATGTTCTTAAGTGATAATCCGAAATTGATTCTATCCATATTATAAGATAATTCTAAATAAACAATATATATATATATATATATATATATATATATATATATATATATATATATATATATATATATATATATGCTCATTTCATTGAATACGACAGACAATTATTATATTATATATATATATATAAATTTAAATGAAAAAGGACATTAGTGGTAAAGGCAGATCGAGAAAAATATTGCAATCGGCTAAAAAAATAATTTAAAAAAATAAAAAGAAAAAGAAATACGCCGAAATTGGTACTTGAGAATAAATTTAGAAAAATCCTCAAGAAAAAAAGATATGTCTTCGAGAATTGAAAATAAAAATAAAACGAAATTGGAAATATTTTGTTGCGTTTAATTTTTTTAATTTTTTTATTGTTGATTTAAGTTTTTGTGATCGAAAGCATTGTTTTACTCCCGATGTTGCGATTAATTGACTGCAATTTTGAAATGCCAAAAAGAAAAAAAGAAGCAAATTCCTTATAATTGTAGCAGACAGATTTTGCATTTAACAAGGAGAAAATTATATTAAGTGATATATATTCAGAAACGTTTTATTCAAGTAGAGAAAAAAAATCCTCCAAAATTGATCGAAAGAGAAACGTATAATCCAAACATTTTATACTTAAACTGATCAAGTGTTTTCTCTCGAAAGAAACAAAAAGATACATCTATATGAAATGGACAAAGTCCGACAATTATTTTTAAAACATATTTTATATTTATACGTTCTTTTCATAGATACAATGGGATACAAATTTATTAAAAACACAGCATTTACTTAAATATTTGTATCTATAAAAAAGAATGTATAAACATAAAAATGTCTTCAAATAATTGTTGGAATTTGTCCATTTCATAACACATATATATATATATATATATATATATATATATATATATATATATATATATATATATATATATTGAGTTCTCCGAGCCGCTGGTGTATTTCGTGTAGAGAAAAACGTTAAAGTTCCCCTCCTTTCTGGCGTGCGACTAAGGCCTAGATATCTGACTGATGTCAAATCAGTCACGTTTCGAACCGAAGCTTGAAGCAATCGGACATCTAGCCACGATGAGGAGATGTAATACAGCGAAACAGTCTATCTTTGGATGACTATATATATATATATATATATATATATATATATATATAGGTGGCCTATCATTGCATCTAGCATGACACAGTACTGTTTCGTTGTATCACAGCTCCTCAGTGCGTTTAGGTAACCAATTGCATCAAGGCCGGATTGAAACCCAAGCGATTTAGTGTCAGTCAGGGCTTCTACCACAGAGCCGTCTTCACTCGACAGTCTAGCGTATTGTTTTTACAAACGTAAATACACGACAAGCAGCCATAATGCTTCATTCATTTTACTGACACGCACATACACATCTCGATGTGATATAATGTTTGGCATGCTTGTCTTGAATCACGGCTGAGTAGTGATTTCGGGCCTTATAGGGTGTCCCATATTTTCGGCCTTGTACCCACTAAGCTACATTAGAAAATCAACACACAGACACACACTATCTATAAAAAGAACGTAAAAACATAAAAATAATTGTTGGACCATTTCATAATGTGTGACGTCATTTATTTACATTTGGATACGCATCGAGCAGATATGAATGTATGAAAGAAAATCATGGAGAATTGTAGTTTAAAAACAGTAAAATAGACCTTGCTAACCGAAAGCTCGTCTGTAGCTCAATCGGTTCTGTATAGGATACAGGTTCGATTCCTGTCTGAGGACGCATACTTTCTATGGAAATTTCTCGGACATTCAGGCCGGTAAATGTTGTTAATACTGTTTATTATAAATAGAGCATTTACTTAAATATTTTTGTATCTCTGAAGAAGAACGTATAAACATAAAAAAAAAATGTCTTAAAAATATATCTATATGTATTGAAACATTCCGTGAGGAATTTTGAGATAGACGAACTGAATGTTCTGAAGATTCTGTATCTCTTATTCACATGGCGGACCTGGCGGCAACAGTTTTGCGACCTAGGCAAGTTCTTTGGTGACATGTCTTAGGCAAGTATAAATTGTCAAATAGAATCCGTGGGCAAATAGAGTACGCTGAAAAGCTACAGGAATCACTAAGCTCGAATAAGGTTAGGCGAAAACCGACTTATTTGTCATCACTCGGAAAGTATACCCCTGAGCTCTCAGTTCGCGGCAGAGAGGAAGGCGGATTTTTACGTACTTAATCTTCGAATAAACACGCCAGTGACCGAGAGGGCTAAATTCATTGAAGAGATTTGCAGTATGAGCAGTAGTAGTCATTGTTTACAAATTCACGCTTTCCCATCAAGTGTGCTCGACCGTAATAAAATTTCCATGGCGTATATATTTTCATTACCAGACAGACTTCGGTGTATCAAAACTTGTCAAGTGGCTAGACATCAAGCCGAGACCGAAACCGGACTGATTTGGCATCAGTCAGAGATTTTATCTCTCAGTCCAAGATTATATATATATATATATACTGTCATCCACAGACAGACTGTTTCGCTGTATCACAGCTGATCAGTGTGGATAGACGTCTGGTTGCCTCTAGATAGGATCGAAAGCTGACTGAATAGTCGTCAGTCTGGGATTCTACCACTAAGCCGTTGAAGGTGAATTTAATCGTATTTATTTAGTGACTGAGAGAACTCGATTCGAATTACCGAAGAGTCTTGCATTATTAGCCGTAATAGTCACTGTTTACAAACTCATTATATATATATATATATATATATATATATATATATATATACATATATATATATATATATATATATATATATATATATAAACTTTAGATTTGCATTGAGCACTTTTTCTTAAAAATAAAAATATTAATAAGAACACAGGATTATATATCTTACTGTTCTTTCACTTCATTATAATATATATATATATATATATATATATATATATATATATATATATATATGTGTGTGTGTGTGTGTGTGTGTCTGTGTGTGTGTCTGCATGAAATGAAAACGAAAAGAGTTCAATTCCGATGTTCGTAACGTTCAATTTAAAACAGGCTCGATACAAAAGCAGAGCAATATTCTTTATTTTAGGATGTTACATAAAAAACATGTAAGGTCGCTACACAGATGCAGTGATGTTTTCATGTGTATTAATGCGTGGATGTGATAATACACATCGAAACATGATGGCATTTGTGCAGCATTTTTAAATGTTTTGATGTAAAATAAAGTATATATATATATATATATATATATATATATATATATATATATATATATATATATATATATATATATATATACCATTATAAGTGTATATAGCAATATATGTAGATAGAGAGAGCAATACATATATATATATATATATATGTATATAAATATATGTATATATATATACAGCAATATATATATATATATACATAAATATATATATACATATATATACATATTGCTATATATATATATATATATATATATATATATATAATACATGTTCACTGTAGTCTGAATGTTGAAATCCAACCTAAGTAATTTGTCCAATGAAACAATACCAATATCTAGTAGCAGCTGTTCAGTAATTCTTAAGGTCTTCCATATCAGAGGTTGGCAGTGAATGTAAGAGAGAAACAACAAACGTTTTTGGTTATGATGAGAATTTTTAAAAATATATATTCATCTTGCAAAGTGTGGTTATTTCCATATATTAAAAGGAATTAATTTTCCTTATGTTTACCGATGTTTAACCATTGTCTTTTGTGTATAGTAGTAAAGCATTATTTGTAGTGAAACTATTCCACTGCTTAAGGGATAATAAATCAACTGGGATTGGTCAGAGAAAGGGCGAAGGTAGACGGTTGACGGTTTTTGTTCTTACCATTTTTATGACCACTGTATCTTAGACCTATCGCCATTTTTGTGTATTGAGTGTGTTTATATTAATATAAATATAATATATATTTTTTAAAAAATCCACATTTTAAGGCTTTTTCTCTTACCATATACACTTTTATCTCGTTGGAGCAAATATACCCTCTCCGTTATATATATATATATATATATATATATATATATATATATATATATATATATATATATATATATATATATATATATATATATGTATTTTAAACTGATCAAATTTTATTTCAGAGAACAATAAAATTAAATTTTGTTTGATTAAATCATGGAAGTACCCAAGAATCATTTCAGACACATAATGCTTTATGAGGTCAAGAAAGGAAACTCAGCAGCCAAAGCGGCTAGAAACATTCACTCAGTTTATGGAGAGGAATGTGTGAATGAAAGAACTTGCAGAAGATGGTTTGCAAAATTCAGAGGTGGAGATTCCACCCTTGAAGATGAAGATCGAACCGGACGTCCAGTTGAGTTTGATGAAAAACTTCTTGAAGCAGCCCTTGAAGAAAATCCTGCTTTATCAGTTGAGGAATTGGCAGTGGTTCTCAGTTCAAACCATACAACTGTTCATCGTCATCTTCAACAACTTGGAAAAGTTCCTAAACTTGGAAAATGGGTGCCTCATGATTTGTCTGAAAACAACCTCAAATCCCGAGTTGACATCTGCTCTTCTCTCCATTCTCGTCAACTTGTTTCACCTTTTTTGGATAGACTTGTGACTGGCAACGAAAAATGGATGTTTTATCGAAACGTTAAGCGTCGTAGACAGTGACTTGGTAAAGGGGAAGGACCCCAATCACAGCCGAGAAAGGAACTTCATGAGCAAAAGGTTCTTCTTTCAATCTGGTGGGATTGCCAAGGAATAATCCACTTTGAATTTTTACCACCTAATTTAACAATTAATGCTCAAATATACTGTCAGCAATTAGAGAGTTTGAACCAAGCTTTGAGGAAAAAAAGACCTGCTCTAGTGAATCGAAAACGGGTGATGTTTCATCAGGACAATGCGCGACCACACACAGCAAGAATCACGTCACAAAAGATCGAAGAACTTTGATGGGAGAAAATTCCTCATCTATCTTATTCTCCCGACCTTGCTCCTTCAGACTACCATTTGTTTCGTAGCTTACAGAATCATTTGGAAGAAAGAGCTTTTGTAATAGAGGAAGAGGTTAAAACTGACATTTGTGAGTTCTTCGATTCAAAGCTAAAAGAATTTTACAGTAATGGAATTAGTAAGCTTGTTAATAGATGGAAGGAAGTCATAGATAATCAGGGAAAATACATTGTTGATTGAATCTGTAATTAAATGTAACATTTGGTTACTTGTTTTCTTTATTCAAAATTCGGACAGAACTTATAGGATGACCTGATATATGAACGATATTTAATGTGATTACTCTGTTTGTTAAAGGGACGTGATCTCAGTTTTCTACTGAGGTGGACATTATGTGGTTTTGTGATATGTATTTTTGAAACGAAGAGTGTGGGCAAAGTTGGACTGAAAATAGAACGGTACCAATATGAGAATATCTGGTGACCCGGATGTACGTGTCAAGGAATAGAGCCAGCTTGGTGATGGTTTTAAATTTGTCCAGTCTCGACAGCGATGACAAATGTATGGCAAAGTGTGAAAAAGTTTTTCGTTTGAAGTCTCTTGTCCTTTAGGACTTGACTGGTCTAATTTTATAACATCGGTGCGACCACACATGGGCAGGAACAAGAGATACTGGAAATTTTGTATTCAAAATTTGATTTAAATATGAAATATATTCTAATATATATATATGTATATATATATATATATATATATATATATATATATATATATATATATATATATATACATTATATATATATGTATATATATATTATATATATACATATATATATATGTGTATATATATTATGTATATACATACACATATATATATATGTGTATATATAAATTAAACAAAATTGGGTGTTTTTTTTATAAAAGTATTTATTTCTGTGTTTTTGTATATATTTATTTATTTAATATTTCAGACCACCTAGGTCTTTCCTCAGAAATCAAATGAGATACTGTGTTTGTGTGTTTGTTTACAGCGTTTGTTTACAACGTTTGTCGTGAAACAAAAAAACACACAAACGCTGTAAACAAACGCTGTAAACAAACACACAAACACAGTATCTCATTTGATTTCCGAGGAAAGACCTAGGTGGTCTGAAATATTAAATAAATAAATATATACAAAAACACAGAAATAAATACTTTTATAAAAAAAACACCCAATTTTGTTTCATTTATTTTATCCAGATATTATATTCATATCAAGAAAGTATACGTGGCCTCTCATTATGCTGTGTGTATATATATTATATATAAATATATATATATATGACCACTGTATCTTAGACCTATATATATATATATATATATATATATATATATATATATATATATATATATATATATATATATATATATATATATATGTAAAATGTATAATTTATTTTATGGCATTATATTTTTATTTCTAAATATTATATATTCTTTGATATAACCTATCGAATTTATATTAAATATAACTTATTCCTAAATATAATTTTACTTAATTTTAATATAAATTATTTAAATATGATTTATTTTTAATTATTATTTATTTTAATATATCTTATATATATATATATATATATATGTATATCAATATATATATATGAAGAAATATAGTCTTAAAGTGTGCTATATTTATGGGATAAAGTGGTCAATATCAGAGATAGAGCGTGTGTAAATATAAACGTGAACATAGAAGTCAACACTTAGAGGCGACAGTCTGTCTCATGCTAGATGCAATCGTCAAGCCACGTGTCGCCACTGTCGCCTCTAAGTGTTGACTTCTATGTTCACTTTATATATATATATATATATATATATATATATATATATATATATATATATATATATATATATATATATATATATATACATACATATATATATATATATATATATATATATATATATATATATATGCTGGAATCTCCCGCTGTTTTCGACGTATAACTGTTAAGAAACACAGTTCCTAGGAACCGACAACCAGACAATCTGCACATATGGTTTGATTATAGTGGTGAAGGCTTTGTGCAGTACCAACAACACTTTTTGAGAGCCAAATACAGCGCGACCTAGTACCACGTGTGCCAAAAAGTCCCTAAACGACCCTCCGCAGGTTTTGAATCCAATGTTGTCCTTCTCCTTGACCAGTTTCCATCCAAGGCTATAGAACACAATCTGTCCTGCCATTTACACATAGCTGGGAGTAAAAGAAAACGATTCATACCTTTGCCAAGATATACATATATACATACATATATATATATATATATATATATATATATATATATATATATATATATATATATATATATATATATATATTGAGGCATGTTTCATTGAATAATTTAGAAAAATTTTGTCTACTTATTTTCATTTGCTTCCTGTCATATTCACAGACAAGCTTTTGGTTGTCGCTATTAAGGGAGAGAGAAAATTACTGTGTTGATACATATTATTTTACAATGACGGTTTTCTGCAACACGTTAGTTGCCGAGAAAGAGTCGTTACGAATAATAGAATTAAGTGTACTAGATTTAATGTAATATATAATAAATTTAATTTTTTCACTGGGGTCTGTGATAGAAATGTTAGTATTTTTTATTTTTTTTAAGGATATTTTCATTTTGTTTATAATTGGAATGTATCTAGTTGCGATATAAAAGATTAATATGTTTGGCTTAGGTGAAGAAGTATTATATTCTATTTGATAACATTTTCATATATAAAATGTGTGTATATATATATATATATATATATATATATATATATATATATATATATATATATATATATATATATATATATATATATATATATGGTGCGATGGGTAAATTGACGGCACTTTATATTTCTAATTTTGCGCATGCTTATTGTTTATTTCTTCATTTTGTCAACTACACAGTAATGTAGGGTCAGTTGGGCACCGTCTGTGAGAAAAAAAAGGAACGTTTATTTGCTCCGTCGGAAATATGGAAAATGAGGACGAAAACGTTGTGATAAAAACAACAAACATAAGGACAATAGTCCTAATATAAATAATGCAAATAATGTTTAAGTCTAATTTTCATTTTTTGCAGACGTGTCTGAACTTGCAGTCTATCAGATCACACACCCCCATCACACAGTTATGTGCCATGCGTGATACACACTTAGGCGATCATGTAACTGACGAGGCAGATTTTTCCCGCAGTAGGTTCCCATTTCTTTCTGCGGTAGACCAGTTTGCATCCAAGGCTATAGAACCCGGTCATAGCTGGGGGGGGAGGAAGAAGAAGAGGATTCATACCTTTCCCAAGGGTATTAACACGTAAGTGAATGTAATGGATTCGAGTGTAATTCAAAATCGGCTCGCCGATTACTCAATCCGAGCCACTATCCATTATTGAACAGGTCATCTCCACATATACATATATAATTCCATGAACAAAAACATAGTCTGATTATATATATATATATATATATATATATATATATATATATATATATATATATATATATATTTATATTAGTTAGTAATGAGTTCGATATTCACTAAGTTATGCATATTAAATCACTGGACGATTCAATGTGGTGTAATTGCTAGCAAGCTTGTTTCGCTAGCTCAATTATACCTGAATAGTGACAGGACGCTCCTCGATCTCGGCCTTTTGTCACATCGAAACTATGCTTAGCTAATTATTGGGCTCTTCGACTTGGTGTAATGGTTAGCAAACTTGCCTTGTTACATTAATAATGACTGAATAGTGAGGTTGATCCTCACCAGGTGGTCCTTAAATTATCCTTATTATATCATTGGGCCCTTCCACTCTGTGTAATGGTCAGCATGTTTGTTTCCTTACATCAATTACGGCTGAATAGCGAGTTTGATCCTCACTGGGTGACCTTTAATCTTCGTCTTGTACTGCAACTGTTAGGTTTATTAAATAACTGGACACTTCAATGTCGTGTGATGTTTAACAAGCTTGTCTCGTTAGATCGTTAGATCAATTACGGCTGCATAGTGAGTTTGATCCTTCCTGCGTGCTCCGTAATCTCGGCCGTGTGTCACGTCTATGCTGCGCTTAGAAAATCCCCATCTCTCCGAAAATAATATCTCCTCCGCTTGTGATGGTTTGGTTTGGTTTGTTTTACGGCATGTCAACCTCAATGGGTCATTTAATGCCGACAACGTTTTTTTTTTTCCTTGTAATATTTTTGCTTTATCAAAAATCTATTTCTCTTAATATTTTTTCTCAAAAGTGCATAGCTGGTAATATTATTTTTTCAAAAACGTATAGCTAGTAATATTTAAAATATATATATATATAGAGTGTAACCCGGATATAAGAAAGTTGTCGGGACCGGAGAAGAAGTATCTTATATCGGGGTTTCTCTTATATCCGGGTTTGGTCTATTTTGTTTTATTAACACAGGCTCTAATTTGGGACCAGAGATAATATCTCTTATATCCGGGTTACTCTTATATCCGGGTCTCTTATCTCCCGGTTACACTGTAGCTGGTAATATTATTTTTTCAAAAATCTATAGCTAGCTTGCAACATTATTCCTCCAAAAGCGTATAGCTGGCAACATTATTTTTTTAAAAACATATTATCGGAGTCCTTGCTGTTGAACGTAGTTTATCGTCATACCCAGGACGCGGAGGTAGTTTATCGTCATACCCAGGACGCGGAGGTAGTTTATCGTCATACCCAGGACGCCCGCTTATGATGTCGGACGCGAATTGTGCGATTACCCCTGTCTTCTTCAGCCCTGTGTGAAATTTGAGTGTTATATCTATTCCGATATCACGTTACACACGGCTTGAACCCAAAGCAGCTGGTTGGGAATACCAGTTCCCTCACCCGTCCGGAGACGCGAAGTGGTCGGCCGGTCGGGCACACCGCGGAATATCGCCTGTTTAACGATTCAAACCTCGTCAAATTACTTTAATTGGAATTTAAACTTTTCTTCTGTCGAATATCATGTGACGCCGACACGTGTGCTTAAGAGCAAATCTTCTGTCTCTCGCTCCGTGTCTAATTATATGCTAAAATCGCCTCGGTTAAGCCATGACATGCACTCAAACATCGCCTGGTATCGCTTAGTTGCCGAGCTAGGGTTAATCTAATTCTACACGAGTTTCCGTTCGCTTTGTACAATTCATATCCGGGAAGATAAGTGGACATTTGCATTGTAAGCATGTCGAAAATGCACACTTTCTCTGAATTTCTCAAATTACAAATGACGACTGATTCGCCGTCGAAAACCTTTTATCAGTTCGTATTATATCTGATCACATTGATGTCACTCAAAATTAAGAAGTCTTTCAGTTATTCCCCACTTCCGAGTCTGTTTAGCATACGTGTCCGTAACAGGATGACGTAAAGTCGTATCTAGATTAGTAATGTCGTCTCTCAAGAAGTCGTCAAGTTTAACAGAGTCATGCAAGGCCTCTAAGTTATCAGCACACCCTTGACCAACGGTCTGGCTGGCATCATCATCAGAGGATGTAAATAGAATTACTTTTATTTTTTACTGAGTAAATTTTCAAAGACTGGCGATGGTACTAGCTGTTCATAAAGAAACCGCTACATTCTTATTATATGTCTGCCATGAGGAGTTATCATGATTTTATTATCATCACAACGTTTCGGCCGTTGAGTCCGCAAGCCTTCATCAGGAGCATTTCGATCCGGCTAAAATGCAAGGAATCTCAAATCGAACCCTTTAGTTAATCTACGACGAATTCTTATTATGTTATTGTTTGACGGTTTCAGTTGAGTAAAAGTACACACTTCCCGACACAGTGATCGCACTCACAATTACTATGATACCAAATTACATGAACCAAGTCTTTAGTCCTCTTGGCTATGATCACCTGGGACAATCCAGAGTGTATAACTGCTCCAGTTTTGTTGTCAACATTAATAGTCAATAGAATCCAAGCAAACAACTATGTGCTATACGGATTACCAGATTTTTCTTAACTTAAATATATATATATATATATATATATATATATATATATATATATATATATATATATATATATATAAAATCCAAAGGAGGATCAGCAATATTATCCGTCCTGTGCTGCGTCCTGTCTTCATTCAATTTTCCTACCACCGAAAAGTAGCTTCCTTTTTTGTTTAAGCGGGAGTGCCACTAGCACGAAAGGGGTTACAGAGAGTGTGACCAAGAATAAAGATGCGTGGTGGAGGAAAGTCTGAAGAGAACAACGGGGAATAGATCACGGCATCTGGAGATGTCGATTGACATTGCATTTGAATATTTGGAGATTAGAGCTATCAGTGAAGCATTTAAGAGGAAGGGAGTTCCACACACGGGAAGTGCGAGACATGAAGCTATTAGAATAGAAAAGACGGCTACATTTAACCGTTTCGTCAGTGAAAGGGTGGGATTGAGATGCCGACCTCGTAGCACGTTTAAATTCATGCAGTTTAGAAACTAGCTATAGTAGCTCGCCGTAGCAGTTACCGTGAAAGTATTTGCAGAAAAGACAGAGGTAAGCGACGAAACGTCTGTGAGAGAGCTACTGTAAACGAGATGCCAGATCATTTCATATTTGTCTCTGGATTTTGTTGAGGGCCTCCAAAACATATATGGCAGCAGTATTCCATGGAAGGTCGAATGGTTTATTCATACATTTGAAGGATGGACTTGGGTGAGAAAATCTTTCTGGCGCGTCACAGAAAATCAACTTTCCTTGCGGTAGATGAAGCTATTGATTCAATGTATTTATCAGCGGACAGGGTGAGACCAAGCAGTCACAGAGAAGTATTCTCGTGGACACTATTTCAATTATTCGGACTATTGTTCTCATTTTTGTCGCCATATTTATTACGTTGTACGCCCCCGACCTTCTTCAAGTTGGAATGTCGAACTGAACCCTTTATTTCGCTCACTGGGGTAGATTGTTCTAGTTCCACGTGCCATGTTTAATGGATGTCAGTTATCTCCTATTAATTCCCCTCTTTATATTCTCCACTGACTTAACCAGGTATTGAACTCACACTCTTTGGGTCCTGGCACTAGATCTAACCAACGCCTTATTTCCACTGTGCCATGTGTCCTTGTCCTGTGTATGACATTCTGGATTTTATAAACCTAATGTCTCAGCATCATTTTTTACCAGTGCTCATATTGCAATTTTTGTTGTTATCATTATTATTTTTTACCAGAGCTCATATTGCAATTTTTGTTGTTATTATTGCTTTTCTCTGGCACTCCTTATTACTGGTTTCCATATTGTATTCATTTCTATGTTTGGTCGGCTCAGGAGATTTTTGTGGCCTAGCATATGTGCTGAATCCTTAAGTTTACGAATTTTCCAATGGTGTTCTTTGTCTATAATCTCAACACGAGGGGAAATGAAAAAATCAGGCGTGGCTCACCACATATGCAGAGAAAAGGGAGATCACCACCCTCTGAGGGATCAGAGAGAGAGAGAGAGAGAGAGAGCTCGTGAACATCTCGTATTAGAAAACGGGAAGGAACAACTCAACACCGCCGACTAAGCGTCGGGTCAACTCAGGACCGAGATATTTCAGCACAAGAGAAACATAACTTTTTTTATAACCGAAAAAGTAAGGTTTGGTTTGGTTTGTTTTACGGTATATCAACCTCAATGGGTTATTTAATGGCAAGATGTATACTGCTGGTAATATATTTTCCTTCAAAAATCTATTGCTGCTAAAAATTTTTTAAAATGTATACCTGGCAATATTTTCCTAAAAATGTATTGCTGGTAATAATTTTTACAAAAATTATTTCTGGTATTAAAATCTATTTTTACATTTTCATAATGTTTTGACACCAGTTTAAGGGTTAAATATTTGCCCATATATGGGACCATTACATGTGCTACCACCCCGGGTTAGAATGCTCCTGGAAACACTACGCTTCTCAAAACAGCCTGATCATAGGTCTTGCTGTCAGACGTAGTTTATCGTCTTACCCAGGACGCGTATGTAGTTTATCGTGTTACCCAGGACAGATAAAAGCAAATTATCAATAATTAAAACCTTAATTAGTGAATATTTAACTTCAAATAAGGCATTTGAAAAGGCATTATGTCAAATATGAACCAGTGTTTTGTTTAATTTTTTATATATCTTTTTTAATAAAAATACAACGAAATTCTAAAATATTTTCATAAGAAAAATGTAACATTTAGTGACGTGAATTATTAAAATTATTTGGCTGAGAAATATTACCAAATAAAACATATTTAAACAATATTTGTATAATCAAATCTAATTCGTATTTTTTTTAATGCGCCATTTAAAAACAAATATGTTATTTATTTATAAAAAAAGTTATGTTATTCTGGTACTGAGTTATCTCGGTTCTGGGATGTCTCAGTGCTCAGTTGTCCACGGCGTTTCGTCGGCACTGTTGATTTTGCGGTGTTGAGTCGCCCTGCATCATCAGTAGGTTTCTATTCGAGCGTGGAAGAGAACATTAGAGGTTCCTGCATTTAGTAAATGATCACATCGGATAAAATTAATACTGTAAAATGGCAGTCAGGTCGCTTCTGGAAATTTGATTACTTTACACCGGCACCTTAGCCTTGATAATTTGAATGGAACGAGAATGAATTCAAATGAATTGGAACAATAAATTCGGGCAAATGTTGACGCCTATCCACCGAACGATACTAAAAACAATAATTCAACGTGTTAAATTTTTATCGTCAACTTCAACAATGGCTTTTATTTATAATCAGTTTAGTTATCTCCACCGACGTCTGGGTTTAGTTATATCGCTTCGAAACACCGGCCCGCGAACGATCAGCGAAGTAAAAGCAACGTCGAGTCTGATCAGTATTTAAATGGGTGACCACATGGTAATATTATGTACTGTAAGCTTAGATGTATGTCTGGCATACCTTACGGTTGTATCACTTCGAAACAGCGGTACTCGGACGAACGCCGAAGTAAAGCACCGTCCAGACTGATCAGTATTTAAATGGGTGACCACTTGGTAATATTAGGTGCTGTAAGCTTGGGTGTATGACTGGCATATCTTATGGTTATATCATTATGAAACAGGGGTACTCGACCGATTACCAAAGTAAAGCATCGTCCGGCCTGATCAGTATTTAAATGGGTGAGCACTTGGAAATATTAGGTGCTGTAAGCTTGGATGTATGATTGGCATATCTTATGGTTATATCACTTGGAAACAGCGGTAATCGGACGATTACCAAAGTAAAGGATCGTCCAGCCTGATCAGTATTCAAATGGGTGACCACATGGTAATATTAGGTGCTGTAAGCTTAGATGTATGACTGGCATGTCTTACGGTTATATCACTTCGAAACAGCGGTACTCGAACGATCAACAAAGTAAAGCACCGTCCAGCCAGATCAGTATTTAAATGGGTGACCACATGATAATATTAGGTGCTATAAACTTGGATGTATGACTGGCATGTCTTACGGTTATATCACTTCGAAACAGTGGTACTCGAACGATCAACAAACTAAAGCATCGTCCAGTTTGATCAGTATTTAAATGGGTGACCACTTGCTAATATTAGGTGCTGTAAACTTGGGTGTATGACTGGCATATCATATGGTTATATGACTTCGAAACAGCGGTACTCGAACGATCACCAAAGTAAAGCATCGTCCAGCCTGATCAGTATTTAAATTGTTGACCACATGGTAATATTAGGTGTTGTAAGCTTGGATGTATGGCTGGCATATCTTACGGTTATATCACTTCGAAACAGCAGTGATCGAACGAGCCCCATTGCAGAGCATCTTCAACACTGATCGGTATTTAAATGGGTGATCACTTGGTAATATTAGGTGCTGTAAACTTGGATGTATACGACTGGCATATCTTAAGGTTATATCACTCCGAAACAGCGGTACTCGAATGATCACCAAAGTATACCATCATCCAGCCTGATTAGTATTTAAATGGGTGACCACTTGGTAATATTAGGTGCTGTAAACTTGGATGCATGAATGGCATATCTTACGGTTATATGACTTCGAAACAGCGGTACTCGAACGATCAACAAAGTAAAGCATCGTCCAGCTTGATCAGTATTTAAATGGGTGACCACTTGGTAATATTAGGTGCTGTAAGCTTGGATGTATGTTTGGCATATCTTACGGTTATATGACTTCGAAACAGAGGTACTCGAACGATCACCAAAGTAAAGCATCGTCCAGTTTGATCAGTATTTAAATCGGTGACCACTTGGTAATATTAGGTCCTGTAAACTTGGATGTATGACTGGCATATCTTACGGTTATATCACTTCGAAATACAGTTCTCGAACTATCACCAATGTAAAGCATCGTCCAGCCTGGTTAGCTTTTAAGTGGGTGACCACTTAGTGATATTAGGTGATGTAAGCTTGGATGTATGGCTTGCATATCTTACGGTTATATCACTTCGAAACAGCGGTACTCGAACGATCACCAAAGTTAAGCAACGCCGAGCCTGATCAGTATTTAAATAGGTGACCACTTGGTAATATTAGGTGCTGTAAACTTGGACTAGCATATCTTACAGTTATATCACTTTGAAACACCGTTACTCGAACGATCACCAAAGTTAAGCAACGCAGTGCCTGCTCAGTATTTAGATGGGTGACCACTTGAGCCATGTCGGTAACTAGGTGGGTGTTCGGAAGGGAATATCAGCTGGTGTAAGTTAGGATTTATTGCTGGTATATCTTACGATCATATTATGTTGAAATACCGGTTCGCGCACGATCATCGATGTAAAGTAACGTTGATGCCGGTCAGTAGTTAGATGGCTGACCGTTTGGTAATATTAGGGGCTGTAATCTTGGATGTAAAACTGGTCCTTTCACTTCGAGACAACAGTTCTCGAACTGCCACCAAAGTTAAGCAACGTCGAGCCTTGTCGGTACCTAAGTGCGAGTCCGCGTGGGAATAGCTAAGGCTTCGGAAATGGAACTCTGAGAGTCGAGTTCTACTTCAGTAGGGGTTGTTATATTCACTTACGCGCAAACACACCGTCAGGAAAGATATGAATCCATATCTTTTCCCCCTCTAGGACTAGGAATTATGAGTGGGCGAGCAAAAAGCGAGTAGTATGAGAAATGAAAGAAATTACTATTACTGTATCGGCTCCTGTCGAGTTTGTTACTTTCACTTACGGGCAAATATCCTTGGGAAAGATAGGCATCTTTTCTCACGGCTATGGGTTGAATAGCAGGACGGACTGGGTCCTACAGCCTTGGTTGGGAACTAGTCTACTGTAGGAAAAGACACGGCAAATTCCTGCAGCAAAATCTGCCTAATTAGTCATGAATTGAAAGCTTCGTGATAGCCCAAGTGTTTAACACATATGGCACTTTACTTAATATATATATATATATATATATATATATATATATATATATATATATGTTTCATTAAATAATATAGATAAGTGTTGTCTATATATTTTATGTAAGTTCTTTTCATATCGTCTGATATTTAATGAAACATGTATGAATGAAAAAATGCTGCCTAAATACACACAATATATATATATATATATATATATATATATATATATATCTGTGTGTGTACGTGTATATATATATGTGTGTGTCTATATGCGTATATATATGTATATATATATATGTGTGTGTCTATGTATATATGTGTGTATGTATATATACGTGTCTCTCTCTATATATATGTGTGTGTGTATGTATGAATATATATGTGTATGTATATATATGTGTATGTAAATATATATATGTTTGTATGAATATATATGTGTGTGTATATATATATATATGTTTGTGTGCAAGTATATATGTATGTATGCGTGTGTGTAAGTATATATGTGTGTGTGAATCTATATATATATATATGTGTGCCTATGTATATATATATGTGTGTTTATCTCTCTATGTGTATGTTTGTATGTATGTATATATATATATATATATATATATATATATATATATATATATATATATATATGAATATATGGATCTGTGTGTGTACATTTTTCTCTGTCGTACAAAGACAATTTTTAAAAACCAGTATCTATCATACATATTTATAAGTCTACCATTCATCCATGCCAGATATGGTCCGGCGCTTCTGCTGAATATTTAAAGATTTTTGTAAAAATCAAAAGAAGAATCAGCAATATTATTGGTCCTGATATGTCATCTCGGCTTCAGTCCCTTTTCCAACGCCGTAATGAAGCTTCCCAACTGCTTTCTATAAATTCTTTCATGGTAATTGTCCTGATAATTTCTTTTCCCTACTGTAAAGAGAATTTATGAATTTAAGCGCTGTACTAGATTGGCTGTTAAGTCTCATCATTTTACAGTTTTAAAGCTTCTCAGCATCTTCTCTATAAATGTTACTTAGACATTATTTAAGTGCAGTGCTAGATTGGCGGTAACGTATCGTCAATTTATTTTTGAACTGACTAGATGTAAACACATGTTCTAAAGTAACAGTTCCTTTTTACGCATTTTTCGCTTGTGGAACTTTCTTCCGGCTCCACGGTTTCCAGTCAAATGCAAAATCAATCGTTATCTACTGTCTTCCTGATTACTCTTATAACGTTATCAGTTATTAATAATGTTACTTTTTTCTTATTCTTTCACACACAGTTGCTCATTGTGTCTTAGTGACTTTATTGCATTGCATGGTGTCATTTTACTATATATATATATATATACATATTTGTGTATTTAGGCAGCAATCCTTCTTTCATGCACATTTCATTCGAGAAATTATATAAAAAACTAAATAAAAGCACCTTTGTTGAAACTTGACTAATGCATGGAATAATAATGCAACACATAATGTACTTAGAACAAAATGTATTGAAACAAGAAAATGTACACAATATTTACAGATAGTCTTTTGTATATTCCTGGGAAGACCGTTCCTGGAGAATTTGTTGACTGAGTCGCAGTCGGGCAGAGTCTCTGGTTGAATCTCTTGATTCGTTCCCCTCTCTTCCCGGTACCAACCATATTTATATGGTCGGTACTCCACTATGCAAATTAGGTGGATCCTACCACAACAACCTTATCAGTCGTTTTTAATGAAATGTGCATATATATATATATATATATATATATATATATATATATATATATATATATATATATATATAAATGTTTAAGTTAAGAAAAATTTGGTAATCCGTATAGGTAGTCCAAAGGAGGATGAAATCCTGCTTTGCTCAATGTAAATTCAGAGCTAATAATTTAAAGAAAAACAGACCACTTTAAGGCTTCATGTAATAATTTATTTCACCATAGCCCTTTTAAAGGACGCTGGATCATCAGACTTCACTTCCAAAAGGTGAAACGAAAAAAAAAAAAAATATATATATATATACAACCATAACAACAACCGTAAACTAACCATATATATATATATATATATGTGTGTGTGTGTGTGTGTATATGTTAGAATAAACACAATTTTATGCTCATTTCTTTGTGGGAGACCTAGGCAACTTTTCTACCAAGTCTTCTTCAGGGACCGATCTGATGCACAACTAAAGTAATGAAAATTAGACTGCAAATAAGCGGGAAAATTCTTGGAGATACGGCTGGAACACGTCTAAAGCACATTTAAGATTGAAATAAATACGTAAACTTAAGAGAATATATATATATATATATATATATATATATATATATATATATATATATATATATATATATATATATATATATATAATTATTTATTTGAATATTACAACATAAATATGTTACAAAATCACGGCAAAAATAGCCATTTTGTTTCAACACTTCTGGTGTCTTGTCAAGTGATGATATAGAATATAGAATAAATGGTTTTAAAAGTTTCAAATTAATTAACGATCCTTAGCTAGGAGTAATCCCTTGATGATATCTAATAGATCGTTTTCGAAACCCAATAGATCTTTTATTATGGGTGCTGTTTTCAGACTTTTAAAACCATAATTCTCTTGTTCATATAGTTGCTCCTTATTTTGAAGGAAGAAGTAAGCCTTCTATCTCATTCTCCTTCTGAATTTTTCGGTTTGCTGAGTCAAATGGACGAAATAATCCCTTTTGTTTGTGGTGGGAATGTTTTTGAGTGAAAATTCGAAATCGATTTTATCCAATTCACTCCGTATATATATATATATATATATATATATATATATATATATATCCGGTCTAAAAAACAAACCACGTGAGTCAATTTAATATATAACCCAATATAGAATGTCTTAAATTTTAAGGGAAAAATTCTCGACCGTGGCACCCGCTTTCGGTTTACTACAACACAAGCATTAATTGTTTAACCCTTTCCTTCCTTACCCCCAACCATGTCCAATATCTCCTATATTGCTTTCCCTAACCCCTATCAATTTAATATATACATCCAGTGTATTGTCCACATTTAATAAGGAGTTTTCGATATGAAGAGATGAACATTTCAGCGTCCACGAAATAAATTATAATCGAAATTAATAATTAAAATTTCCTTCGTTATTATATATATATATAATATATATATATATATATATATATATATATATATATATATATATATATATATATATATATATATATTATTGGTGTTATTATGATCTGTAGTCTACATTATTTACATTATTCGGACTATTTTCGTCATCTTTGTCGCCATATTTATTACAACGTTTCGGCCGTTGTACGCTCAGGCCGTCTTCAGGTGGTTGGAATGTCAAACTGAACCCTTGATTTCGCTCACTGGTGTAGACTGTTCTAGACTGTCAGTTATCAGTAATCTCCTGTTAATTTCCCTCTGAAAGTTCTGCACTGCCTTAAGCGGGTATGGAATTCACACTGTTTGGGTCCTGTCACTGGATCTAACTAACGCCTTTATCCACTGTGCCATGTGTCCTCAAGTCACGTGGAAAAAGTAGAAAAGTCTACCCCAGTGAGCGAAATAAAGGGTTCAGTTCGACATCCCAACCACCTGAAGAAGGCTGGAGCGTACAACGACCGAAACGTTGTAATAAATATGGCGACAATGATGAGGACAATAGTCCGAATAATATAAATATTGTACATAATATCTCAGAAATACAGTCATATTCTGTAGTCTATATTGAGCTCTCCTTTGATTATTATCCTCCTTGGAATTATCCCTACCAGTCACAAACTGGTAATATATATATATATATATATATATATATATATATATATATATATATATATATATATATATATATATATATCTGAAATTGTAATATTACTTACTAATTTAATTTTGCAGTCGCTTTAACTTTCGGAGACAGAACGAAATTAAATTGAGTCTTTTGGCTTAGTTCGAAATATAAATTGACAGTTAAACCGAACTTTGTTTATTGTTCGCAAACAAGTGTTTGTCTTCCATGAAAGCTTCGTTGAAGAATTGTTCAAGTCGTCCTCTGAAATTCTCTGAATTTGCAGAGAACACAGCGACTCTTGGGAATGAGTTAGGAATCGGAGAGAACAAAGATTTTAATTTTATTTGAATCAGAAGGAAGAACGATTTGGTGTGAAAACTGATTCAATTAGTCGTAATTATGTGTCATCATGTCAAATTTATAGGCTGACGAGACAGGTAATTATTGGGCCTGTCAATGGATGAAAGAGAAATGAAAGAGATCCGCTTGGGACAAAACAGTTTCTTTCTCCTGTCGCTTATCCTTTCTGCTACGGTTCCATTATTTACTAAAGCTTCTTGGTGTCTGACGATATTCAAATTCGTTTCAGTGAAGGAAACGGAATTAGCACCAACAAGTAGAGATGTCTGGTCAGGACCAATAATATTGCTGAGTTTTCTTTGGATTTTATGAAGAATCTCTAAATATTTAGCAGCATCGCCGGACCAAATATGGCAACAATACTCAATACCTAGACGAATGGTAGACGTTGAAATATGTAAGACAGATTTTGGTGACAAAATTGTCTTTGTACGATATAGAAAAATAAATTTATATATATAAGTATGTATATATGTATGTATGTATATATGTATGTATGTATATATGTATGTATGTATATTCACTTTCTGACCATGAGACCCGGGTTCGAATCTCACCATGGTTGATTTGATATCGGACTTTGGAAAGTGCCTGAAAATCATATCACGTGTTGACTAAGCTCTGTGAGGGAAATTGGGTAGACGGAACGAAATAAAGAGTTCAGTTCGACATTCCAACCACCTGAAGAAGGCCGGGTCGTACAACGGCCGAAACGTTGTGACAAATATGTCAACACAGATGAGAACCATAGTCCGAATAATGTAAATAGTGTACATATACGGTATTTTCTTTGTTTTTTTTTTATTTTTCATTTTTTCTAAAAAACCTGAAAT
Organism: Acanthosepion esculentum; assembly: GCA_964036315.1. NCBI lineage: Eukaryota > Metazoa > Mollusca > Cephalopoda > Sepiida > Sepiidae > Acanthosepion > Acanthosepion esculentum. The sequence goes on along the minus strand of OZ038518.1, from coordinate 4,285,457 downwards.
TTTCCATTGAGGGCTGACTCTAACAACATTCAGTTCAATGAGTTCTTGCTACTTAAACATACTTCGTTAGATTCACTTATTTATAAATATCATTGGGAAAGGCAATAATACATCTCTTCTCCCCCAAGCTCCAGTAACTACACGACCCCTCCTGCTAGCCTGTACCTTTCCAAGAGCTAGATCAGGCAAAAAATGGCCTCAGTCAGTTATGTGCCATGCCTGAATCACGCTTAGGCGATCATGAATCTTTCGATACATGACTGACGAGAGAGGTTTTTTTCCCGCAGTAGGTTGCCATTTCTTTCTGCGATAGACCACTTGCCATCCAAGTCTAGAGAATCCGATCTGTTCTGCTATTCACCCATAGCTGGTGGGGAAGAAGAGGATTCATATCTTTCCCAAGGTTATTAGCACGTCAGTCTGTCAGTTATGTACCATGCGTGATATAGGCTTAGGCGATTGTGTATCTTTCGATACATGACTTACGAGGCAGATTTTTCCCGCAGTAGCACATTATGTTTTTTTCTGAAGGGTTTAAAATTTGTGGACAAAAAAAAATCAGAAGTCGCATTATACATAAATGCGTCTTATATATGGGTATCCAAAAGGTGAAAGAGAATGAGCATCGAATTTTATATATATATATATATATATATATATATATATATATATATATATATATATATATATATATATATATATATATTTATAAAATTTTCCTAAATTATTCAGAGGACTTACAAACATATCCCGTTGAAACACCGGTTCTCGTGCGATCACCGAAAGTTAAGCAATATCGAGTTGGTCAGTAACTGTATGGCTGACCGCTTGAGAATACCCGATGCTGTAACCTTGTATGTGACGGTGGTGTAATGGGTGACGGCTCGGAATTGATAATCGGAAAAGCAGAGTTCCAATTCTGGTCGGGTTCGTTATATTCGCTTGAGCGCAAATACCCTTGGGAAATGTATGAGGCCACCTTTTCTATCAGCTATGGGTTGTAAAAATTGTATCAGCAAATCATTGCTTTTTTTTTTAATTCATTTCACCCCAACCGATGTGATTAATGCCACCGGAACGCAAGGCCCGAGTGGAGGTTACAGGGAGTGAAAGTGAAAGTGAAAGTGAAAGTGAAAGGGAAATTGAATAAGAAGACTGAGAATAGGGAGAAGGACAGACAATGAACAGTGTTCAAGTAGGCAGATGATGGCGATTGAGGCTGCGTTTCAATTTTTAAAGATCGTACTTATCTGCGAAGTAAGAAATCGGGTGGCAGCTCCACACGTGCGTCGTGCGAGAAAAGAATCTGTTACATTAGAAGTGACATTTGCAATATTACGCGTTCAACAGTAAAACAGCGAGTCCCAGTTGCCAAGTTACAAGCCCGCATTATTTTGATATTGTACGATTTATCATATTTTTATATTGTAAGCATTTCTGGGAGATAGCAATGACATATTGATACAAGTTCTACTAATTAACTTGTAGCTGGCGGTCGTGGGAGGGCGTGAAGAACAGTTGGATTCATACTTTTCTCAGGGTTATTGAAATACACTACAAAAGCTTGAATAGCCGGAAAAAAAAACGAGTCAATGAATCAATAAATTATCCGAAGTCTTAGGTATCCATTCAGAATTCTCCTTTGGTTAAAATTTGCTGCTCACGGGGAGCTTTCTCTACAATACAACGTAGTCTTTGAGGCGTAAAGGTTAGAGGTCTACGTTTTACCTCAGACCGCTTCGGTTCCAGAAAGACGCCATTACGTTCAATGATAAACCTGATCGTTCAGATTCTATTCATCAAAACGGACAATGAATTTGTTGAAAAAGAAATCCTTTGAAGTGTAGAACAAACTTTAGTGAGAGGACAGCAGCAAATAGACAGGAAGGTAGGTAGAGATGTTGCTTCCATCAGTCAGACTAATGCGATCTCTTAATTTACCACTACTGGTACTACTTTAGTATCTCTTATGGTAGGCGAGCTCATTACACATCGGAGACACCACAGATCAACTCCTCTAAGTTCAAATGTTCTTGATTGATATTAAATTTGACTCAAACCTTTTGTATTTCCTGGCGTGAGTCACATGCACCACTTTTCTTTATGTGCAGTGTCCCCTCTGGGCGTAGGCGATCATGGCTCTCCACAACTTCTTGTCCCTTGTCACTCTTAATAAACTTTGTCTTTCTGTTATTTCTCCTAAGCTCTGTTCCACGATCCATTTACTCAAGCTTATTAAGTATGTTATGAGTTGTTTTCCTCTGTCCCCCTTTCCTTTTATCTGTCCTGTGAGTATCAGATTTTCCAAGTCGTCCTTCCTCATTATATGCCCCAGAAACCTCAACTGTCTAAACCTGATGTTATTTATTAGTATACTTTTTGTTTCCATTTTTTTTAAGCTTATCACCCCAAGCAAGGCTGGAACCCACTAGCACGCAAGGGGTTACAGAAGGTTTGGAGGAAGAGCAGATAGGAGTGGTAAAGGAGAGGATGTGGAGAAAGATAGTGGATCGATCAAGGCAAGGGGTTTACAGAAGATTTGGAGCAAGAGCCGATAGGAATGAAAGGTGAAAATATGTGGAGAAGGGAAGTGGATAGATCAAGGCAACTGGAGATGTCGATTGACGTTACACTTAAATAGTTGGAGATTGTATTTGTCAGGGAAACAGGAATAAGGAAGGGAGTTCCACAAGCGAGATGTGCGAGACATGAAGCTATTGGAATAGAAGAGACCTCTACATCTAACAGTTTCAACGGTGAAGGGGTGGGAACCGGATGCCAGCCTCGTAGGACGTTTAAATTCATGAGGCCTAGGAACCAGCGAAAGCAGCTCCTCGGAGCAATTACCGTGAAAGTATTTGTAAAAAAGACAGAGCGAGGCAACGTCGCGTCTGTGAGAGAGCGACTGTAGACGAGATGACAGATCAGGGCCAATTACATTGCATATCCGTCTCTGGATCTTATCAAGAACCCCGAGGCAAACAGCAGGGGCTCCAGACCATATATGGCAGCAATACTCCATGCAAGGGCGAATGGTCGATTTATAGATTTGGAGGATTGATTCCGGGGAGAAAGATTTCCTGGCTCGACACAGGGAACCAAATTTCCTTGCGGTGGATAATGCAATTGACTCGATGTATTTGTTCCATCTCAGATCAGCGGCCAGCGTGAGACCGAGCAGCCGCAGAGAGGAGCTCTCTAGAAGATGGTCTTCAGACATTCTAATGGGATGCAGGGATGGATCCTTTATCTCTAAAACGTCGTCGTTACTCACATGTTCGGTCTACGGCATCCTCACCATCCTTCTGTGGAACCACATTTCTGTTGCTTCATATTTCCTATTCATTTTTGTGGAGATCGTCAGCAGGACAGATATCACGTAACAGGTTAGTAACTCCTTTCTTTGTTTCAGGCGAAATTTTCCTATTTCTTATTACTCTGCTTAGCTTTTGGAATACTTCCTTTGTTATCGCAATACACCTTTAGATTTCAGTGTCACCCTTTCCATCCTCTGTTAAAAAACTGCCAAGATATTTAAATGGTTGTTTTTGTTTGATTTCAGTATATGCAATTTGTAGAACCAAATTTCTGTTGCCTCAAGTCTATTCGTCATCTGTGAGCAGACTGGCCATCATTCGCTGCCATATACACGGACTGATATTTCGCAACATTTCACTACTCTTTGCCTTGTTTCCAACGAAATTTTCCTTTTTCTTAATACTCTGCTTAACTTTTGGAAGGCGTCTTTCGCACTACCTATGCGACTTGGGATTTCGGCGTCGCACATTCTGTCGTCGGTTAAAAAACTTCCCAGATATATAAATGTTTGTTCTTGTTTGATTTCGGTATCAGCTATTTGTAGAACTACATTTGTGTTGACTCAAGTCTCTTCTACATCTGTGAGCCGACTGGCCAGCATTCTCTTCCATATACAAGGACTGATATTTCGCAATATTTCACTACTCTTTGCCTTGTTTCCAACGAAATTTTCCTTTTTCTTAATACACTGCTTAGCATTTGGAAGGCATCTTTCGCTATTCCACTGGAGTAGACTGGGGTGAAACTAGAACAGTCTAACCCAGTGAGCGAAATAAAGTGTTCAGTTCGACATTCCAACCAGCTGAAGAAGGCGGGAGCGTACGACGGCCGAAACTTTGTAATAAATATGGCGACAATGATGAGGACAATAGTCCGAATAATGTAAATAATGTACATAATACCTCATCTCAGAAATATAGACAGATACTGAAAGGCCGAAACGTTGTAATAAATATGGCGACAATGATGAGGACAATATTCCGAATAATGTAAATAGTGTACATAATACCTCATCTCAGAAATATAGACATATTCTGTAGTCTACATTGAGCTCTCCCTTGATTATTATCCTCCTTGGAATTATCCTGTCCTTAACTTTATCTACGAACTAAGTCAAAAATGTAAACTCCCATTGTTAGACGTTCCCGTAGAATCCAGTAACAAGACATTCACTTCTTCATTGTATGAAAATTCCGCTAACTCTTGCCACCTTAATTTTAAGAGGGAATGTCTACTTAGATACAAAATAGCTGTGATATAAAAATTCCTATAGAGAGCGCACGAGAATTCATCCTCTCGTCTAATTTTCCTTAAAGATCTCAACAATGCAAAGCAGACACTAGTTAACAATGGTTTTCCTAACTACCTCACCGACTACAAGATTAGACTATTTCTTTCGTAAGTAAATAATAACGACACTGGACACAAATAAAAATCAATAGCATAAGCATTTTCGACAAAAGCTATATGCATGCCGGCTATAAGCAAGATGAATGTTCATTTAGAAATATCGTAAAGAAGTACACTACCCCAGTTGACCCGAAAAAATAATTAATTATCTATTATGAAAAATTTAAAACAGCTAACCTTATTCTGAAAATAACAACACACCTGCAAAATCAAAACTACAAAAAAGCTAAAAAGGGGATCGTATACTGTAACCTCACTTTACTAACCAGGTAGGCTTAATATTTGGGATACCGTTATCCAATCGTATGTTTGAAGGTCGGCCTATACGGTAGGTATAGACTCTAACTTAGAATATTGAGCCAAAAATATTGAGCTCGACTTGTATGCCAGATCGACTTTACGCCACAATTTAAGGTAAGTGTTCCTTTGTTTTCAAATTGCTTACGTGTTCTGTCCCTGGAGTACCCTGCACCCTGGTTGACCAGATTGCTGTAGAATGTCAGAAAAGTAGGATGATATCGCTTCCACTCTGATTTCGCCATTTATTTTCAGGAAAGTGCATTTCAGCGTTACTTATGATGTACGCAATCGGTGCTGGGATGTCTAGCTACTCGTCCAACTGGACAATATTGAATGGAACGGTGACCAGCGTTAAATATTTCAGTGCAACAATTAGGTGAATTTCCTCATCTACATGGCGGGCCAGAAGTAGGCTTGCACTTAGTCGGTATGCAATTTACATTTTATACAAAGCATTTTTTACATTTATACAATCATATTTGTTCAATACTGTTTATGTAAATTGGTTTAATATTTACAATTTTCTAGCACAGTTTAATCTCTTAAGTGCTTAAGATGTCCTCGTCCAATATTGCAACATTCCTCAAACCTCTGCAGAACGCAATGACACACAGCACACAAATCCCGATTTGCATCAATTGCAATAAATACTAGAAAATGAGCAGTAATTTGAAAAAAGAAATGATGATTTACATTCTCCAAGAAGTCTTGCTTTTAAAAACACAAAACAGATTTTGAGATTGACATTTTACTTCTCGAAATTTCATTATATTAAATAAGTGGGGGTTAACATATGTAAAAATAAAAATATTTAGAAAAAAAAATTAAAAATAATTTCCTTTACTTATGAATAAGTACTAAAAGTTAGATTAAATGTCAACAGTTACCGTAACTCCCCATGTATAAAAAAATGATAAGGAAAATCAGCGGTGCGTATTATGCACCGCTACAAAAAAACTTTAAAAACTTGCCGTAAAATAATATAAGAACTATCACAAAACTAAATTAGAATAATTTTCTATGCTTAAAACCATTTTCTTTAAAATAGGAGTGGGTAACGCTGACCGTAATGAAATTGGAGAGGTACAATTTATAGGGTTTGATTACCAAACAAGGGGTGCGTATTATGCATGAGTAGAAGCACAATTTTAGGTGTGTGTATTGTAGATAAAGGCGTATTATACATGGGGAATTATCGTATTTGAGTTTTGTAAGAATTTCCAGATTAATCTGTTTTTTAACCTTAATTAATGCGCAAAAACACTAATCGTAAATATTATGTCGACTGCCGACGGAAAAAAATGCAAGTTTTTTAACCAAACTTTTGAACGTGCAAGAAAGGATTAAGCATTTAAAAATTATGAAAAATATACTTTGGTCTTTCCTCTTAATAATAACACAAAAATTTTGACGATAGAATTTTGTTTTTATTAAATTTGGGGCTTTTTTATGCGATTCATATTTTTTTTTCAGTAACAAAATGGAGTTTTCTACTGTTTCGTTACTAATACTATCAAAAGACCTCGACATGTAGAGCTGTCTCTCGACTGAGAAGAAATAAAATAAGAATTATCATAAAACTAAATTAGAATAATATTCTATGCTTAAAACCATTTTCTTTTGAATAAGAGTAGGTAACGCTGACCGTAATGAAATTGAGGGGGGTACAATTTATAGGGTTTGATTAGCAAACATGGGGTGCGTATTATGCATGAGTAGAAGCACAATTTTAGGTGTGCGTATTTAATAAACTATTAAAAAATACTTTGGTCTTTCCACTTAATAATAACACAAATATCTTGACGATAGAATTTTGTTTTTATTAAGTTTGGGGCGTTTTTTTATTATGCTATGCAGGTTTTTTTTTTCAATAACAAAATGGAGGTACCTACTGTAAGCTCTACGACGGGCCGAGCAAGCTGGAGATGGATGCAGTTTCGTTATTAATACTAGCAAATGACATCAACATGTAGAGCTGTCTCTTGACTGAGAAGTAGCAGGACTTATCCCGAGATGGGTGAGTTAGAGTGAACAATGTTAAGTGCAAGACCTCCACGACAAGCTAGTAAAGATGAGCGATAAAGAAAATGGCGAACTATTAAGTCTAAGATCAGAGAATGTATTGATTGTCGGTAAAACAGTCAGCCAAAGGCGTGAGGTACGAACGGGTGGCATCGCCATCAAGCAGGTAAAGAAGTTGATCTTGGTAGTGCAGCGTCATAGCATAAGTGGGGAGGTGCTGAAAGAACAGTTGTGATTTGGATAAATTAGATTTAAAACATAAAAAAAATAGTGAGACAACCGTAAGCCTACTTTTGGTCCACTCTCTGCATGCATTTTGGGCTATTACGGCCACTCAACCCACAGAGTGCACCAGTTGTTTATACTGCAACGAAGCTGAGCAGATCTCGAGCAACTCCTCGGTTACGATAACTTATGATTTCGTGCCCGTTACGCCATCGACGGCATCTGAACATTTTCTCATCCTATTAGAATAGTTCATCAAACGATCGACCTCAACAAAAATAAGGAAGAAAAAGAAATACAAATGTGATTTACTAATCGGAAGCTCAGATGTGGCACAAGGCTGAAAGTATGGAGAACCTAGTGGGGATCAAACTCACTACTCAGTAGTAAATGGTGACACAAGCTTGGTAAACATTGAACCATATCGAAGTGCTTGTAGTGGATCTAGGAAGGTTGCGTGAATATATAAGATTGTGCTGCAAATAAAATATGCAACATGCACAAACAAATCATAAGAAATGGCCAAATGGTACGGATACTAAATCACGACAAAAAAAATACATGTTAGAAAAAAGAAATTAAATTTTATATACGCAATTTACAATTTCTTTATTTGTAATGATGTGTGCAAATATATATTTAAGAGAAAAAGTTCTTTGCTGTTTCAATGTCTAGAAAGTTGTCTGCCTTTGATTAAAAACGGTTGAATTTAACTTTGACAAAAGTTGTTTTTCTATGAAAGATATTGAGTGAAAAAGTTTGTTGTCTAAATTTGTCTAATCTCTCATAAAGGAAGTTTGTTTCTTTGGCGGCCATTTGACACATAATTCCCGTGTGTATCTTTCGCGTGTGTGAGTTTCAGTTGTGACGAAAATTCGTTCGCCGTTTCTATTTAGAGTTTTTTTTAAATACCAAATCGGCTCAACGGGGCTTGGTAGCTGTTGCGAATTTTTCTGAAAAATGCATGGTCGAATGTCGTATTTTTATATTTTTTTTATTTTTTAGCCAATAGGTTTCCTTGAAACATTTAAATTAGGGACAAATTTGAGAAATACTTTTTTTTACTTCGGCTGATCCTACTTTTGCACAAATTTTGACTGTTTTGTTATGGAAATTTCTCGAAGCTTATTTTATATTTAACAACTAATGAAATTCAATAAAATGTTTGAAATTGAAATGAGGGTTACTAAATGCTCTTAGGGATTTACTAAGCTAAGCTTAGATAGGGTTCAATACCGAATATACGAAGCGCCTAGTGAGGATTGAACTCACTTCTCAGTAGTAACTGATAAGGCGACCATGCTTTGTAACCATTTTAGTAACCAAAGCTTAGATGTGGCACAAGGCTGAAAGTGTAGGGCACTCTGTGAGGATCGAACGCGCTTTACAACTCGCTTGTTAACTATTACTCAATGTCGAAGTGTCACCTTCCTCTTCATATATAATTGCGGTATGTACTCGAATATAGAGCGAGTTATTTCTGATCAATTGTTTTTTCGTTTAAACATAGGGGTCGCATTATACATAGGTAATTATTACGGATGGGTTTAATAAATCGGAGGTTGCACTATACATGAATCCTAAACGCTTTTAGCGGTTTACTAAGCATAGTTGAGATGTATCGTAAGGATGGAGTATCCTGTGACGATCGAACTCACTACTCTGTTATAACGAAACAAGCTTGCTTGTGTAACCATTACACGATGCTGAAGTTCGCTACAGAGTCGCATCATAATCTGGTCACTTTAGAATGGCTTGTCGCCATTTTTAAACACTCTCATTAAGAAAGAAAGGACTCCCAATTTTTAAAAGAATAAAACAATACAACGTCAAACTCAGGCGTCGCTGACCACATATGGAGAGAAAAGGGAGATCACCGCCATCTGTGGAATCAGGAAATCATAAACAAGGAACACCATTGGAAAATTAGTAAACTTAAGGAATCAGCACATATGTTAGGCCACGAAAATCCCCTGAGCCGACCAAGCATAGAAATGAATACAAGATGGGAACCAGTAATAAGGAGTGCCAGAGAAAAGCGATAACAACAACAAAAATTGCAATATGAGCTCTGGTAAAAACATGAATGATAACAACAAAAATTGCAACATGAGCACTGGTAAAAATGGCTACTGAAGACATTAGGTTTATAATACCCAGAAAATCATACACAGATGTCCTCAAGGACACATGGCACAGTGGATAAAGGCGTTGGTTAGATCCAGTGACAGGACCCAAAAAGTGTGAGTTCAATACCCGTTTAAGGCAGTGGAAATCTTGGAGAGGGGAATTAACTGGAGATAACTGATAACTGACATCCAATGAACATGGCACGTGGAATTAGAACAGTCTACCCCAGTGAGCGAAAAAAAGCGTTCAGTTCGACATTCCAACCATCTGAAGAAGGGCAGAGTAGACAACGGCTGAAACGTTGTAATAAATATGACGACAAAGATCAGGACAATAGTGTACATAATACCTCATCTTAGAAATATAGACAGATACCTCTCTAAATATCTAAACATAAATAAATAAAGCGTGAAAGTGGCCATTTTAAAACTATCCCCCGAATAGAGCTACAGGTAAAAACCGTGGTCGCGTATTTTAATTGACCTCCAGATTTTTAAAAGATGTATATATGCATGCATATATATATATATATATATATATATATATATATATATATATATATTTGGTTGTTTGTTATGCAAATATCAATTATAAATATATATAATAGATTTAATATAACAGATTTAATACACACCCACACACACACACACACACACACACACACACACACACACACACACACACACACACACATATATATATATATATATATATATATATATATATATATATATATATAAACCTCTCATCTACGGGATCATCCATCAACGGACTTCCGATTCAACGGACAAAATCTGCAGGCATAATAAAAACAGTTACGCAGGGAAAAAACTTCCAAATCGTCAGCGATATATATTAATTTAGAATGGTTTTTCGCCCTTTTTTAAAAAACACTTTCATAAAGAAATACAATGTCTACCATTTTGAGAATAAACTTTTCTATAAGTCGAATTATATTTAAATAGAAAACTTGGCCTTATTTTCAATTGAAAGGAAACGTGATCAATCACGTCGATTTATAATTAATTTCGGATGTCTTTCAAAGAAGAGTATAACTGAATAGATATTCATATTTAAATTTACTCTGGAGTAAAAAAAAAAAGAAAAAAAAAAGAAAAACGTGGATTTTTGAAGATGAATCTTTAATCTCGAGGAAACGGACGAAGAGAAAGAGAATCAATTGCTCAGGAGAGTTGGCTCCCTGTTTCCTGCTGGACAAAATTTCCCGCGTGAATCTCTTTTAGATATTTATAAATCTACCATTCGTTTATGCCTTCAATATCGATGCAACGTATGACCTGTTGCTCCTGCTATATACTTACAGATCCTTGATAAAATCCAAAGAGTAAGCTTTAATGTTATTAGTCCTGATCTGATACCTTGGCATTTTCACATCGCCCTATAGTAAATTCTCTGTGCCTTTTTTATAATTATTTTCTTGGTAATGGTTCTAATGAACCTTCCTATATGGTATTGAGACTTCATGAATTTAAGCGAACTAATATACTAACCTCTTCTTTTCTTGTACTTCTCGATCGTGGAACTCTCTTCCGCCTTCCCGTTAACGTTGATCATCAGAAATTTAAATACAATTTCAATCGTTATCTTCCGTCTTTTTAATTACTGTTTTTTTTATTATTATTGTTCTCCCTTCTTAATAACGTATTCCTTTTCTCATATTCTCTCACACTCAGTAACCTCTTGCGTTTTAGTGGCTTTATTGCCTTTGCTTAGGGTGACATGATGAAAAATATATAGAAATAGATCAATTTGTTTTTTTTATTTTACGATTTTTTCTTCTGTTATGGTGAAACACACCTAGTCTATAGATAATAGACTCTCCCACCTAATATAAGTAGGAGTCAGTGAGGGTCGACTGGGAGTTAAATACGAAAGTAGTCAGCTACCACAACTAGATTACTTTGCGTAATAGTTATTATAACAAGGTCCTAACGTTTTTGTACGTTGAACCTATTTAGGATCGAATTTAGTCCAAATACAGTTTCTACTGCGGAAAGTAACTCTACAACACTTCACCCCACCCCAATCAATGGTATAATTCCATTGAAACGCAAGGAGTTACTGATAATGAAAGAAGATGAGGTAATACAATCGATTCTTTATCGATCGAACGGT
>OZ038518.1:4258916-4268916 GCA_964036315.1 Acanthosepion esculentum | reverse complement strand
GCACCCCACAAAACTAAAATTACATGGATCATATATATATATATATATATATATATATATATATATATATAGGTATATAAATGTTAATTAGTTGAATCTGACCAGGAAATAGCAGTATAAAAAGTGCTCAATACACGAGAAAAAAATAAGTAAAAAATAAATATAACATGTAGAGCTTTTAAGTTTAAAAATCAGAGGGTCAATTAAAATACGGGATCACAGTTTCGACCTTGCGGTCTCTTCCTTTTTTTTTTTTAAATAAAGCGTTAAAATGGTCATTTTAAAACTATCGCCCGAATAGACCGTCAGGTCGAAACCCTTGTCGCGTATTTTAATTCATCTCCGATTTTTAAACTATATATATATATATATATATATATATATATATATATATATATATATAGAGAGAGAGAGAGAGAGAGAGAGAGAGAGAGAGAGAGAGAGAGAGAGAGGGAGAGATAGATAGATAGATAGATAGATAGATAGATAAAACTCTCATCTACGGATCATCCATGAAGGACTTCCGATACAACGGACAATATCTGCGATCAAAATAAAAACAGTTATGCAGGAAAAATTACTTCCAAATCGTCAGCGATATATTTCAAAATCTCAAAGTGACCGTTTGGCGGCGGTGGTTGACCTTTCATTTGTATATATAGACGGGTGTACAGTATATAAAGCACGATACATTGGTGCGTGCGTGATAAAGTAACTGTGAGAAATCTATATTTTTGTTATTTTGATTAAATAATCTATATAAAGTACATATTATTTATGCAATATATACATGTTTATAGTATTTACATTCATTATATGGTTATGTTAATCTGTACCTGTATCTGCGCACGGGTTTATATGAGGAGGCAGTTTTAAGTGTGTACAAGTATATATAAGTAGTTGTATGTCTGAATATGCGTGTGTAAAAAATATAAAAAAGACTCTATGGTATGTTCGATAAAAGTGACTCAACTTATCCTTTGAATTTAGCTCAACTTTCGTTTCATCGGAGAAGAGAACATTCTTCCAGTCGTCTACGGTGAATTTTTTGTAATAGTGAGCCCATTCAAGTCTCTTGGCTTTGCTTATTAGCGGCTTAAACCTTCGTCTACAAGATTTGTAGCCTTGTTCTAACAGCCACCGACGGACTGTTGAAGAGGCAAGACTAACATCTTGCCCTTCGTTTAGACTGGCTGCAATTTCTTGGCTAGTTATAGTCCTATTCTTCGCAACTTCTCTCTTGATTACCCTGCCAGTTCTATCATCAATCTTTTTCTTTCGTCCCCTTGTTTCCTTCCTTGGAGCAGCATCATTATGTGCCCTAAGCACTCGAGAGACAGTTGATTGCGAGGTTATAGCAATTTCTGTAATTTCTCTCGTAGACTTGCCTGCTTTTGAGAGGGCAGTAATAGATGCCTTAAGTGGTTCTGATGCGTGTTTGTACCCTTTCATCTGGTTAGTGACATGAGTGGATATTTCAAGCTGTTTTTATACTGTATGAGGCTTTCTGGAATATTTTGGAATACTGTAGATTTAATTTACGCTGTTCTAGAATTCTCTAGAATATTGTTCTGAGTGTATTGTAAAATAGTTTTCAATATTTTGTCAAAAGCTCTTTAAATTGACCAGTTTAATCATTAGAATTCTGAGTCACTTTTTTTGCACAGGTTTTTTTTTTTTTTTCTTGGATCTCATTTATATCCAAATTTATAATTATCAGTAGAATACGTTAGGGTGAATGAACTTTTTTTTTTCCTAGGTGGTCGGGAAGGAGTCTTTATATTAGTAAGATTAAAAATTATTTTAATCCCCAAAACAATAGACAAAAAATATTTTTAGTAAAAAAAAATCAGGTGAGTCACTTTTATCGAACAGTTCTTTATGTGTATATGTTTGTAAGCACATTCATATATCGCTGAGCATGTATGCGTCTACATCGATGTACAATTATACAAAAAACGGCTCTAAAATTTGTATATGCCATTGCACACACACACACACGCATACACTCACACACACACTCACATATACAGGGTGTCCATAAAGTTTTTGTGCACTTTAAAAAATTTATATCTTTCTCTGTATTTGCGATAGAAATAATCCGTAAAAAATGTTATAAAGTTTAATGTATCTAGTTTTAAGTATAGTTATTGAATAATTATTTACCACAAAATTTGCAACAATTTTTAGATAAGTAAAGAAAATATTTTCTTTTTTCCAGAATCAATTTGATCCATGGTTTCAACTGAAGAAAAAGTAAACTGTGTCCTTTGGTTGGCTGGACTGAAATCTACTGTTGCTGTACAAAAAAAATTTACAATTGAATACATTAAAGAACCACCTCATAGGAACACTATTGCCAAATGGATGAAACATTTTAAAGAGACAGGCTTCGTCCATGATAAGCCACGGTCTGCAAAATCGTATAACCTTTTGTATTGCTAATGATGGAGGACATGTGGAAACTTAAATAAAATTTCAATAAAACCTTAAAATATATAGATTTACTTTTTTCTAATCCTTTTTACAAATTATTTCTATCGCAAATACAGACAAATAAATTTATAATTTTTTAAAGTGCACACGAACTTCATGGACACCCTATATATATATATATATATATATATATATATATATATATATATATATATATATATATATATATATATAAAATAAAAAATATGTATCAATATTGTGATTTTCTTTCTTCGTTTAATGATAATGTTATTAAGCTTATCAGACGATATGAAAAGAACTTACATAAAATATACAGACAACACTTATCTATATTATTTAATGAAACATGTATGAATATATATATATATATATATATATATATATATATATATATGTATATATGTATATGTATATATGTATATATGTATGTATATAATGCATGCATAATTAAAAAAATCCTGATTTTAAATCCTACAATACTAAACACCTCTAATCAAACAAGCCAGGGCACAGGCGGACAGACACTCTTTAAGTTTGGAAATTAGAAGTTGATCATTAATTAATTAATTTATTAATTAATAATTATTAATTAAATAATTAATTTGATTCATGATGCACACGTTTCCTCAGAGATCCCAAGATATTTTTCACACGCCTTGTTTTGTTTTTCTTTAAAATAGAGGAAGCAATATTCAGGCCATGAATATTGCGTTTGGTTATGAAACGAACTGTCTCCTCTGGGTGTTGACTTCAATGTCCACTTTTATATTGACATACGCTGTGTCCCTGATATTGAGCACTTTAAGCCATAAATATAACAGATATTAAAACTTTATATTTTTATATACTCTATGCCCTTCACCAAAATCGATAAATCAATTGTAGTTTGCTTGAACTGCATGCAACGAAAAAAAGTCAAAAATCGATTAAAAAAAATACTCCTGGAATAAAAGCATGAACGGAATAAATTATTCCGACCACCGAATTAATTCTTCTCGGGTTTAATTTGGCATAAACGTGTTTGTTCTAATAAAAAAAACATACTGGACTGTAAATTTGTGACCTCTTAGAAGTAAAAACAAAATGTTTTCATTACTTCTGAGAAATGGTTTTTCAATAGAAACAACAATATAGCAAATAATGCAATCACTCACCGTATACACTACGGGCCAATTTTTATAATAGATCGATATAACACGGGAAATGGTGAATTGTCCGGGAATATATATATATATATATATATATATATATATATATATATATATATATATATATATATGTATATATGTATATATATGATGTATGTGTGTATGTGCTTGAAAGCTTTTTCATGAAATATGGCAATAATGAAAAGCTGCTACAGTTAAAATTATTGTATAACATGCGATTTTGTGTTGACCTAATTGTCTATATATATGTGTGTGTGTGTAAGTGTGTGTGTATGTGTCTGTAAGTGTGTGTAAGTGTGTGTATGTGTAGGTGTGGGTGTGTCTATGTGTGTGTGCGTACGTGTATGTTAATGTGCGTGATTGAAACGAGAGATATTCCGGGTGTGCTTCTGATATGTAGATTTAATTGGTGGGTGAATGAAATATGTATATATATATATATATATATATGTAGCTGGTCATTCGTATTCGAGGATACCCGTCTACATATATATATATATATATATATATATATATATACATATATATATATATCGGTATATGATTTCATATATATATATATATATATATATATATATATATATATATAAATCTGCTACAGTTCAAATATTTGCATATCATGCGATTTTGATTTGACCTAACTATATATATGTATATACACATACATGCATATATTCTCGGACTATGTCCAATTCAATATATATATATATATATATATATATATATATATATATATATATATATATATATATATATATACATACATACACACATATATATACACATATATGTATATATACATACATACATACATATATATGTATACATTCATACATATATATATATACATGCATATATATATATATATACATGCATACACATATATATACACGCTGCTTCCGTCTCTTTCTGTCGTCTATTGCATTTGGAAGCTCATCCCGTCTGCATCTCGAGTCTTCAAGCAGATAGTCAATGTCTATCTTCTTTGGTCGCTCTTAAGTTCTTAATCCATTATTTGGCATCAAGAATAGAATGTCTCCAGTTAGTTTTACTTTGCAACGCCAATAGTGACCAGCAAATCTTAGGTTTTGTTAACGTATTGATTTCATGATGATGGTATGTTGCGTTTTCTTTGTTGTGTGATCTTTCCAGGATTGTTTTATACACACGCACGCGCGCGCACACACATCCACACCCACACCCACACCCACACACACATATATATATGTATATCTAAAATAATCTATTATTCGAAAATAAGAACATAAAATGTTATAAAATCACGACAAATATAGCCATTTATTTCAACACTTCCGGTTGAACACCATCACTTGATAAGACACCAGAAGTGTTAAAACAAAATGGCTAATTTTGTAGTGATTTTATACATTTTTGTGTTATAAATTTAAAATAAATTATTATATTTGCTCTACTCTGTATTGAGCACTCTTTTAAGAATAGTATTATTTGCTTATATGACATAGATTCCTCCCACCCCGAGGAGGATTTAGTAATCAACAGTGCTAAAGAATTAGGATGAAGGTGCTAATTACTTGGATAGAATGGATTCCGGAGTAATTCCAGAAATAAGTTGTTTTTTTTTATCTTAATAATTGTTTCTGGGGTTGAGTTATTAGTTAATTAAATGTAATAATTCCATAGTGATTGAGAGACGGGTTCGTTAAAGTAAAGTTAATGATAAATGGCGAATTGGACTTTTGGGTTGTCTAACACACGGACTTCAACCAGACGGGATAAGTGGTTTTGGCAAAACTCAAGTGTATGATGTCTACGGAAAACCCGACAGGGAGCCCGAATTCATTTTTAGTACCATTCTGAATTGGTTTCCAGCGAAGATTCTGAGACCAGAAAAACTTGCATGGTGGTCAAGGCGATTTGCATATTAAAATTCATGGGCGGCGCCTAGAAGTTGTTTAGCCCCGCCTCACTCTATATATAAGCGGCCTGCACGCTTGAGTTAGACACAGGGGATCAGAGACAGATCAGATCGGATCGAAGAACCGGGGAGAGAACAGAACGCGCAAGAGACGGCTTGTTGGAATGTGCTGGTCTGGTTGGTTGGTTGTCATGTGCCACAAAGGTCCAATCCGAACCCAGAAGTAGAAATAGACCCTGAAGGAAACCAGTTAATTTTGCCAATAAAGCTGAGAAAGCAAACTGTTATAATTACACGCTCCGACGAAGATCCCCGAATTACTTTCCTTAGAACAGCTGAAATTATTTAGGAAGAATTTTTCCTACTCTCTCTCTGTCACTTCCGACCCCAAGCGAGTGAACCTCGTTACGACATTTTGTACTCGTGTAAATTCTTCGGTAGTGACATAAAAACAGTTGCCTTAAAAGGTTCTTTGTACAGGAACCGAAAGAGTTGCTTATTTTTTTTCTTTTTCATGTCTTTGCGGCTACGACAAGAAATTTTTCTGCATGAATAGTGATTTCCTTTCAGCGTAATACCCAGCCATTTCCTCCCCTTCCCACCGGACCGTTCTGGGGAGACCGATACAATGTTGTTCGGATCAAGAATTCAAACGTGGCGAATTGTGGTGGTTCCTTCAGTTCACCGGGGGAAGATCGGGTGGATTTCCTTTTCGGTCAGAACCATCGGGGAGACAGGACATAACTAGAATCAGAGTTATTGAAATTTATTCCGTATACACGAATCCTATGCTTGGATATATATATATATATATATATATATATATATATATATATATATATATATATATATATATAAATTTAAATACAAGATCTATTTTTGTCTAGTTGCAATGTTTCTTCATGACGTAGGCGATCATCGTTCTCCACAATTTCCTGCCCTTCGTAGCTCTTAATATATTTTGTCTATTTTTGCTATTCCTCCTAAACCTGGATTGGCTTTCTATTTAATTCACCTTACTAGGTTAAGCTTGTTTTCTTCCTCATTAATTGCCCGAGAAATTTTAACTGTCTCTTTCTTTTACCAATTATAAGTATTAATTATTTTTCCATTTCTCTACAACTTCGTCCTTGCTCGCATAGTTGGTCTATTTCTACTGCTTCAAGTCTCTTCAACTGTGAGGTGATTGTCCAGTATTCACTGCCATGTAGGAGGACTGATATTATATAACCGTTCTTTGTTTCTGTTGCCTCAAGTCTCTTTTTCATCTGTGAGGAGATTGTCCAGCATTCATTGCCATATAGGAAGACTGATATTATATAACCGTTCAGCACTCTTTTCTTTGTTTCTGTTGCCTCAAGTCTCTTCTTCATCTGTGAGGAGATTGTCCAGCATTCACTGCCATATAGGAGGACTGATATATAACCGTTCAGCACTCTTTTCTTTGTTTCTGTTGCCTCAGGTCTCTTCTTCATCTGTGAGGAGATTGTCCACCATTCACTGCCATATAGGAGGACTGATATTATATAACCGTTCAGCACCCTTTACTTTGTTTCTGTTGCCTCAAGTCTCTTCTTCATCTGTGAGGAGATTGTCCAGCATTCACTGCCATATAGGAGGACTGATATTATATAACCGTTCAGCACACTTTTCTTTGTTTCTGTTGCCTCAAGTCTCTTCTTCTTCTGTGAGGAGATTGTCCAGCATTCACTGTCATATAGGAGGACTGATATTATATAACCGTTCAGCACCCTTTACTTTGTTTCTGTTGCCTCAAGTCTCTTCTTCATCTGTGAGGAGATTGTCCAGCATTCACTGCCATATAGGAGGACTGATATTATATAATCGTTCAGCACTCTTTTCTTTGTTTCTGTTGCCTCAGGTCTCTTCTTCATCTGTGAGGAGATTGTCCAGCATTCACTGTCATATAGGAGGACTGATATTATATAACAGTTCAGTAGTCTATACTTTGTTTCTGTAGCTTCAAGTCTCAACTTCATCTGTTAGAAAATTACCCGGCATTCACTACCATATAGGTGGACTGATATTATATAACCGTTCAGCACCCTTTCTTTTCTTTCTGTGGCTTTAGTTTCTTCTTCATCCGTCAGAAGATTCTCCAGTATTCACCGGCAGACAGGAAGATTGATATTATATAAAAATCTATCACTCTTTGCCTTCTTTATTCAACCCTATTATAATAGCCTTTTTGTTTAAAAAAAACGCTTACTACGAACACGAATTTGTATAGTGACGAAAATTTATTTAATATATTCAGACTGGGCAACTACTCCGGGTAGATTGATGGCATAAGAAAATTTAATTATATGTCAGGTCAAACGATGTCACTCACACACTTTGTCCGTATCGTTTGTTTCATTGCCATTAGCTCACAAAATGTCGGGTGGCTATCGTTGTTTTCCAAAAAAAATTAGGGCTTGTGACCTTTTCAGCTGTGGCACAGATAACTAAAGTTTATGAGAACGAACAAATGAAAGAACTATTTAAGAACAAGAAGTATAAAAAGAAAAAAAAAACACAGTTGCGCATTATTTTCTCGTGTCGTTTCCTCACGCAAGTCGGTTTTTTGATCGAATTTTGGTTAATTGAAAGCGGTCAACGAAGCGCGTTTTCCCCCATTACGGTTTGACGCACACGGAAAGAATACGCTCAAATATTAACATATATCAGCTATGGTCACTCACTGCTCGGATGGATAAATTGCATAATTAATACAAAACAACGATGCTCTTGTCCAGTTGATGGGTTAGGTGGATAGAATCAATGTTAACAGGAGGTTTTGGGGGGGTGTATTGCGTTTTTTTTTGTCTGAATGTCTACGGGACAATGGTCTAGTGGATAAATTCATTGGATTGTGAGTTTGTTGAGATAGGGTGGTGAGTTCAAAGCATGTGTTGGTCAGTGCTTATTTGCACTCAGCACGAAATAGTACAGAATAAAAACAAAAAAACAAAAAAAAATGTATCTCTAGATAGTAGGACGAGAATGAGAACTGTCTATTCCCGTTGATTAAATAAAGGGTTCTATTCAGGACGCCCTGTATGTTATCCGTATCGATATAAACTTTATGAATTCCAGAGAGCACCACTGCAGAAAAGATGGGATACAGACAACAAAGATGAGGATATTAGTCTGAATAAAGACACTGGGACGAGAATCAGAACTATCTATTCCCGTTGATTAAATAAAGAGTTCTATTCAGAATTCCCTGCAAGTTATCCGTATCGATATAAACCTTATGAATTCCAGAGAGCACCACTGCAGAAAAGATGGGATACAGACAACAAAGATGAGGATATTAGTCTGAATAAAGACACTGGGACGAGAATCAGAACTATCTATTCCCGTTGATTAAATAAAGAGTTCTATTCAGAATTCCCTGCAAGTTATCCGTATCGATATAAACCTTATGAATTCCAGAGAGCACCACTTCAGAAAAGATGGGATACAGACAACAAAGATGAGGATATTACTCCGAATAAAGACACTGGGGCGTGAATCAGAACAGTCTATTCCCGTTGATTAAATAAAGAGTTCTATTCAGAATTCCCTGAAAGTTATCCGTATCGATATAAACCTTATGAATTCCAGAGAGCACCACTGCAGAAAAGATGGGATACAGACAACAAAGATGAGGATATTAGTCTGAATAAAGACACTGGGACGAGAATCAGAACAGTCTATTCCCGTTGATTAAATAAAGGATTCTATTCAGAATTCGCTGCAAGTTATCCGTATCGATATAAACCTTATGAATTCCAGAGAGCACCACGGCAGAAAACCTGGGATAACAACAACAAAGATGATGATAATAGTTCGAATGAAATCAGTGTAAATAAAGGACACTTCTTTTCTTTGATGATTATTTTAATAAGTGGCACCAGATACAGGTTAGTTTCAATTGTTGCTCGCCAGTGTTGTGAGTTCGAATCTCTTGCTATGCTCATTAAGCTTGGATTTTGCCTGACAAGGTAAACACAGTTAATATTTAAGCAATCTCTCGGAGTCATGGGAAGATTCTCGTGCGTTTGTTATAGTAAATTTAACCCTATCGCAGCAACGAAATCGAGCCGGGGGCTGAAAGGATACATGTTACAAGTGTGTGATACGAATGAACATTTGGAGGAAGAGAAATGTATGAGGTTAGGGAGGAAAGATGGCGATTAACACTTCACGTAAAGAAAGATTTTGCACTCCTTCTAAATGTGGTTTACTATTTTCGATCCATCCCGTATTAATGTCCGAGCAGGAAATAATGAGAATGAGAAGATGAATAAGCTTTATCTATGTATCGATCTATCAATCTCAGTTTACATCTATCTATCTATCTATCTATCTATCTATCTATCTATCTATCTATCTATCTATCTATCTATCTATCTATCTATCTATCTAATCTTGGTCACTATCTATCTATCTATCCATCTATCTATGAAAGTGTGTTCATCCCCCCTCC
>OZ038518.1:4223916-4253916 GCA_964036315.1 Acanthosepion esculentum | reverse complement strand
TATATATATATATATATATATATATATATTTAATTCATGAATTTTTAAACATGAATAAACATATATATATATATATATATATATATATATAGTTTACGAAAAACTAGGTAATCCGTATGGGTAGACCCAAGGAGGATAAAATCCAGAGAGCTCAATGGAAATCAGAGCTAATAATTTAAATAAAAACACACCACTTCAAGGTTCCATATAATATGAATATAAAGAAATGTCTCGAAACCCACAGCTCTCTTTGTTTTTTTCCGGATTCTAAATACTTTTGGAAGGCAACCTTCGCTATTTCAACGCGCTTTCGGATTTCGGTGTCGAATTTTCTGGCCTCTGTTTAAACTTATCATTTGTCTGTGATACTAACATACGCACTCTGCAGGAGTCAGCTATCTGTTGATATCGATTTTTCAACTAAGCCTTTGTCTTGTTTGCTTTTCCGCATAAAAAGGTGAATCATCAAAGTCGAAATGGAAACCTACAGATCGTTTGGCATAGATGGATTTATTTTATTTTGGTAACCAAAAGTTCGGGTTCCTTTGCGAACCGTCAGGTTGCGCCAGCAGGAGCTTGGGTTACAGTTCAGAATAACTTATATCAAACTTCACTGACCTATACGTTGATCCAAACGCCAGCATCAACGATCACTCATCTAATTACAAATAATCGGCGTTTAATCTGTGATGTGGTATCACATTCACACGTCATTTTTTACGTCTCGATTTCTTTTTTTTTTTTTCATTTTAATCATCTCACCCTACCAACCCGTTAAGGACACTAAAACGCATGGGGTTACTGAGTAGTGCGGGAAACGGAAGAATCGTGATTGAGTAGTGTTATGGTCCAATATCCTCGCGCCACTGTTATGGTCCAAGGTTAGGACCAAGGAAGAACAACACGGACACAAGAGTAGAAAATAACAAAGATATATTACAACAGAAATATAATACAAGAAGTTGAAGGTGTTAGTATTAACTGTCAGTCTGGTTTAGAGTGAACTAATATGGTCTTGACTCGTTAGGTCTCAACTCGTTCCTATATTTAACAACCCCCCACATGGGTCGTATGTGGCACAAGGCCGGTTTAATGTGAGTTCTCCGAGCCCGTAGGCTCGGCCCAAAATATGCCCATTAGATCCCGTATAAACGGGTTCAGGGACTGTCTACCTCCTCGGACGAAACATTGCCCTGCAACAAAAGCCTCGTCCAGGTTCCTCTCTGCCAAAGCAGATAGTTCGACAGGAGTCCCGCACAGTCAGAGACTGCGGCTCGACTCGTACCAATATTTATCAACTCTCCCACGTGTGTCGCATGTGGCACAAGACAGGCTTAATGTGGGTTCTCCGAGCCCGTAGGCTCGGCCAAAAATATTAGAATCCGTATAAACGAGTTCAGGGACTCTCTACCGCGCCAGACGACATTTTGCCCTGCGGCTAAGCCTCGTCCGGGTTTCTCTCTGCCAAAGCAGAGAGTTCGACAAGGGTCGTGCACAATCAGAGATTGCGGCTCGACTCGTTCCTCGATATTTAACAACCCTCCCACGTGGGTCGAATGTGGCACAAGGCCGGTTTAATGTGGGCTCTCCGAGCCCGCAGGCTCGGCCAAAAATATGCCCATTTAGAACCCGCATGAACGGGTTCATGGACTGTCTACCTCCCCGGACGACACGTTGGCCTGCGGCAAAGCCTCGTCCGGGTTCCTCTCTGCCAAAGCAGAGAGTTCGACAAGAGTCGCGCACAGTCAAAGACTGAGTCTCGACTCGTTCCTCCCCTCTCTCCCAGAGAGGCACAGTATTTATAGAGATAGGAAGAGTCCATTATCGTTATAGGTAAGTTCCCATAACAAGTAGAGAGGACAATCAATGAAAGCGGTTTAAAGAGAGAGAAAATGGCGATTGGTGTTAAATTTCAGTTATTGAAGATCGTGTGAGTGCGAGAAGGGACTAAGCATAAGCAACAAGAAGACAGAAGGCAAGGTCACCAGTAAATGTACTAATTGCTATCTAGAGAACATTCCTGTTGCTAATCGAGGAAGTGGCTGACACTAAAAAGTCAAGAGTGTGTCTTCTTACCAGACCTATTCAAGCTATGTACCGAGGCAAATCTGAACAAAATGGAAATCCTAGCGGGATTTAATATTGGTGGCCACAATCTTAACAACATAAGATACGCAGATGACACAATACTGATATCAGACATGGAAAAGAAACTACAAAACCTCCTACAGAAGGTAGCGAAGGAGAGCGATAAGAAGGGAAGAATCATAAACTACAAGAAGACAGAATGCATGGTCATCAGTAAAAGGATGAACCCGAAATGCTATCTACTTAATAATATAAGATACGCAGATGACACAGTACTGATAGCGGACAGGGAAAAGAAACTACAAAACCTCCTACAGAAGGTAGCGAAGGAGAGCGATAAGAAGGGACTAAGCATAAACTACAAGAAGACAGAATGCATGGTCATCGGTAAAAGGATGAGCCCGAAATGCTATCTACTTAATAATATAAGATACACAGATGACACAGTACTGATAGCAGATACGGAAAAGAAACTACAAAACCTCCTACAGAAGGTAGCGAAGGAGAGCGATAAGAAGGGACTAAGCATAAACTACAAGAAGACAGAATGCATGGTCATCGGTAAAAGGATGAGCCCGAAATGCTATCTACTTAATAATATAAGATACGCAGATGACACAGTACTGATAGCAGACACGGAAAAGAAACTACAAAACCTCCTACAGAAGGTAGCGAAGGAGAGCGATAAGAAGGGACAAAGCATAAACTACAAGAAGACAGAATGCATGGTCATCAGTAAAAGGATGAGCCCGAAATGCTATCTACTTAATAATATAAGATACACAGATGACACAGTACTGATAGCAGATACGGAAAAGAAACTACAAAACCTCCTACAGAAGGTAGCTAAGGAGAGCGATAAGAAGGGACTAAGCATAAACTACAAGAAGACAGAATGCATGGTCATCAGTAAAAGGATGAGCCCGAAATGCTATCTACTTAATAATATAAGATACGCAGATGACACAGTACTGATAGCAGACACGGAAAAGAAACTACAAAACCTCCTACAGAAGGTAGCGAAGGAGAGCGATAAGAAGGGACAAAGCATAAACTACAAGAAGACAGAATGCATGGTCATCAGTAAAAGGATGAGCCCGAAATGCTATCTACTTAATAATATAAGATACACAGATGACACAGTACTGATAGCAGATACGGAAAAGAAACTACAAAACCTCCTACAGAAGGTAGCGAAGGAGAGCGATAAGAAGGGACTAAGCATAAACTACAAGAAGACAGAATGCATGGTCATCAGTAAAAGGATGAAACCGAAATGCTATCTACTTAATAATATAAGATACGCAGATGACACAGTACTGATAGCAGTCACGGAAATGAAACTACAAAACCTCCTACAGAAGGTAGCGAAGGAGAGCGATAAGAAGGGACAAAGCATAAACTACAAGAAGACAGAATGCATGGTCATCAGTAAAACGATGAGCCCGAAATGCTATCTACTTAATAATATAAGATACACAGATGACACAGTATTGATAGCAGACACGGAAAAGAAACTACAAAACCTCCTACAGAAGGTAGCGAAGGAGAGCGATAAGAAGGGACTAAGCATAAACTACAAGAAGACAGAATGCATGGTCATCAGTAAAACGATGAGCCCGAAATATTGATTTGCTGGACGGGGACACTACAATCAAACAGGCGCGGAAATATAGAGATCTGGGAAGTGTTTT
The DNA here is from genome assembly GCA_964036315.1 of Acanthosepion esculentum. Classification (NCBI taxonomy): domain Eukaryota; kingdom Metazoa; phylum Mollusca; class Cephalopoda; order Sepiida; family Sepiidae; genus Acanthosepion; species Acanthosepion esculentum. The sequence goes on along the minus strand of OZ038518.1, from coordinate 4,250,134 downwards.
GACAGAGGACGGAAAGTGCGACACTGAGATCAGTAGACGTATTGGGATGGCCAAGGACGCATTACAAAAGCTGGACACAGACAGGAGGTTCCCTTTCGTAACACAGAAAAGAGTACTGAGCTGTTATGTGACTTCTCTCCCCCTTTACGGCAGCGAATGTTGGATGGTCTCCTCAAAGATGAAGAAGAGAATCGAGGCGACGGATATGTGGTTCTACATAAGGATGCTGAGGATATCATGGACGGAGCGTGTGAGCAACGATGAGGGTCTTAGAGAGGATGCAAACAAGGAGGAAGCTTATACTTAACACAAGCAAAGAGGCAGATGAAATTTCTGGTACGCCTAATGAGAAAAGAGGAACTGGAGAATCTGATACTCGCAGGTCGAATAGAGAGAAAAACAGACAAAAGGCATGACATACATGGCGGGCTTGATGACAGAACGTGGTGTGGGTGAGGTGACAGAGGGACGAAACTTATTGCGAGCCACAAGGGAAAAGGGGAAGTGGAGAGCCATGATCGCCTACGTCCTTAAAGAACACGACCCATAAAAAGAAAAAAAGTTAACATGGATGCAAGAAGCTGGAAGTGTAATGTACTAACAACCCTCCTATATGGCAGTGGATACGGAAGAATCTCCCCACGGATGTATAAGAGACTTGAGGCAACAGAACTGTGATGCTACAGAAGGATGCTGGGAATACCATGGACAGAGAGTACCAAGGATTTCTTTTTCGAAAATTGGTAAGAAAATTGTCTTATATGTAAATTAAAGAGAAACAGTCGAGATTTCTAGGGGACATAATGAGGAAAGAGGACTTGGAGAATTCGACACTTACATGGCATACTGAATACATTGAGCGACAAAAAGAAACGGCAGATAGCTGAAATAGCAAGCTTGTGCAAACAGAGGCCAGAAACGGGTGTGGGAGGAATGGTAAAATGGCAAATCTTACTAAGAGCTTCAAATTATAGATGGTTGTAGACATCCCAGATCGCTTACGCCCTGAATGGAAACGAAACACAAAGGTAGAACGCTGCCACTCTTGTTTAAAAAGTAAGGTATGCTATTCTATTCTAAAAGTCTCCTTCACTGGTACGCATGTTTAGTCGTTAGGGCGATCTATTCGACTTTAAACTTGGTTCTCCAAAACTTTATTATTTCTGACACAACCTGATCCACGATTTTAAGCCTGCTACTTGAATGGCATTTGGGTCCCATCCTTTTAATGTTGAAATAGTTAAATGCAGCCGCCACTTCTACTTAAGCAGTTTCTTTTCTCGTGCTTCCATACAGTGGAACTCCCTTCCTCTTCCTTGCTTCCCCGATAACTACAATCTTCAAAAATTTAAAACGTCAATCCTTTACTCAATCCACTAACATGCAAGGGAGTTAGAGTAACGAGGCTTGTTATAGGAAAGGATATAGAGAAGGACGGGTATCAAGATCAAGACATCAGAAAATGCCGATTGACATTACATTTCAATATTTGAAGATTATAGCTATCAGTAATAAGTGGAAGTGAGTGCCACTGTCTGGAAGTGTGAGAGAAGAAGCTGTTGGAGTAGAAGAAGCAGTTACATTTAATCGTTTCGACAGTGAGTGGGTGGTACCGAGATGCCAACCTAATAGCACGCTTAAAATCATGCAGATTGGACACCAGTGAAAGTAGCTGCGTCAGAGCAGTTGCCATGAAAATATCTGTAGAAAAGACAGAGGGAAGCCACATCACGTCTGTGAGAAAGTGACTATAGCTTAGAGAATACAGATATTGATTTATCTATAAATAAAAGGAAATGTAATTTGGCAGAATTTTTTTTTCTGTTAACGCTTTTCCAACAGAAAGTAATCTCACTCAAATCAAAAGCTTTTTTTTTTACGAATCCAGCACCAGAAGTTTTATAAAATCTTCGTAATATTATAAAAAAAAAATGAATATCCTGAACTTTATTTCTTTCAATTCCTGGATTTGTTCCTTAATTTTTGTATCTTTTCTCCTAATTCTTCGATTAATTCCTTAATTTCCTTTCTTTCATTGTCAAAAACACAGCAATCCATAAAAAAAAAAAAGATTTCATTCAACTCTTGACCTTTTTCATTTTCTTTGTTTCTTTTATGTCCTGCATTTATTCAGTCATTTTCCTAATTTTATTCTTCTATTCAATATTTATTCTCCTTTTATGTCGTTAAATAAAACCAACATGTAACAATCGATAAGACCTCATTCGATAGCCGATTTTTTTATACTTCTTTCTTTCTTTCTTTCTTTTAATTAGTCTTTTCGTCTTTTTTTCTGCATTTTAATTTCTGACTTTAGTCATTCTTTATTCTTCTTTTCTTTCTTTCTTCTTTTTTGTTTTGTTTTGTTTCTTTCTTATAATTATCTCTTTTTCTTTCTTTTTTCCTGCTTTTTTCTGTCTTTCTTTCATTTAATTATTCCTTTTTCTTTGTTCCAGTTATTAATTTTTCTTTCTTCCTTTTAAGTCATGTATCTGTTCATTCTTTTTTTCTTCTTTTCGTTTTTAAATAAAACCAATTTGCAACAATCCATAATAAAAAAAAAACTCGTTCGATACCCGAACATTTCAAGCGGCTTTCTTTCTTTCTTTCTTTCATTCTTTCTTTCTTTCTTTCTTTCTTTCTTTCTTTTTTTCATTTAATTATTCTTTTGTCTTTCTTTCTTTATTTGAATTCCTGTATTTCTTCTTCTTTTTTTCTTTTCGTTATGTTGCTAAACAAAGCTAATATGCAACAAACCATAACAAAGATCTCCTTCGATACCTGAACTTTTTAAACTTCTTTCTTTCTTTCTTTCTTTCTTTCTTTCTTTCTTTCTGTCTTTTTCTTTGTTTCGCTTTGCTCTCCATCACTGCCTCTTTCATAATTTGATGTCTTCTTTTTCTTTCTCACTTTTTCTCTCTCTTTTCACTCTATCCTTTTCATTCTTTATTTTCTTTATCTCTATCGGCCTTTTTCTTTGTCTTTTCGTCTCTCTGTCACCTTCTCTTTTATGATCATTTTCTCTTTCTCACTTTTTTCTCTTTTCGCCTCTATCTCTCTCTTTATCTTTATCTTTCTTTCTTTCTTTCTTTCTTTCTGTCTTTTTCTTTGTTTCGCTTTGCTCTCCATCACTGCCTCTTTCATAATTTGATGTCTTCTTTTTCTTTCTCACTTTTTCTCTCTCTTTTCACTCTATCCTTTTCATTCTTTATTTTCTTTATCTCTATCGGTCTTTTTCTTTGTCTTTTCGTCTCTCTGTCACCTTCTCTTTTATGATCATTTTCTCTTTCTCACTTTTTTCTCTTTTCGCCTCTATCTCTCTCTTTATCTTTATCTTTCTTTCTTTCTTTCTTTCTTTCTGTCTTTTTCTTTGTTTCGCTTTGCTCTCCATCACTGCCTCTTTCATAATTTGATGTCTTCTTTTTCTTTCTCACTTTTTCTCTCTCTTTTCACTCTATCCTTTTCATTCTTTATTTTCTTTATCTCTATCGGTCTTTTTCTTTGTCTTTTCGTCTCTCTGTCACCTTCTCTTTTATGATCATTTTCTCTTTCTCACTTTTTTCTCTTTTCGCCTCTATCTCTCTCTTTATCTTTATCTTTCTTTCTTTCTTTCTTTCTTTCTTTCTTTCTTTCTTTCTTTCTTTCTGTCTTTTTCTTTGTTTCGCTTTGCTCTCCATCACTGCCTCTTTCATAATTTGATGTCTTCTTTTTCTTTCTCACTTTTTCTCTCTCTTTTCACTCTATCCTTTTCATTCTTTATTTTCTTTATCTCTATCGGCCTTTTTCTTTGTCTTTTCGTCTCTCTGTCACCTTCTCTTTTATGATCATTTTCTCTTTCTCACTTTTTTCTCTTTTCGCCTCTATCTCTCTCTTTATCTTTATCTTTCTTTCTTTCTTTCTGTCTTTTTCTTTGTTTCGCTTTGCTCTCCATCACTGCCTCTTCATAATTTGATGTCTTCTTTTTCTTTCTCACTTTTTCTCTCTCTTTTCACTCTATCCTTTTCATTCTTTATTTTCTTTATCTCTATCGGTCTTTTTCTTTGTCTTTTCGTCTCTCTGTCACCTTCTCTTTTATGATCATTTTCTCTTTCTCACTTTTTTTCTTTTCGCCTCTATCTCTCTCTTTATCTTTATCTTTCTTTCTTTCTTTCTTTCTTTCTTTCTTTCTTTCTTTCTTTCTTTCTGTCTTTTTCTTTGTTTCGCTTTGCTCTCCATCACTGCCTCTTTCATAATTTGATGTCTTCTTTTTCTTTCTCACTTTTTCTCTCTCTTTTCACTCTATCCTTTTCATTCTTTATTTTCTTTATCTCTATCGGCATTTTTCTTTGTCTTTTCGTCTCTCTGTCACCTTCTCTTTTATGATCATTTTCTCTTTCTCACTTTTTTCTCTTTTCGCCTCTATCTCTCTCTTTATCTTTATCTTTCTTTCTTTCTTTCTTTCTTTCTTTCTTTCTTTCTTTCTTTCTTTCTTTCTTTCTTTCTTTCACTTCCGGCATATATGTATTAATCTTTCTTATTTTTTAATTTGTTCTATTTATTTGCCCTTTTCTATTTCTTTCGTGATCACCCAGAAACTTCATTCAACGCCCGATTTTTTTCCATTTCCTTCTTTCTTTTTTCTTTCTTTACATCTTTCGTTCTTTAGTTCTTACTTTTAATTCTTTTATTCGTTAAACACTTTCTCTCTCTTTTTTCTTTCCTTATTTAAATTCTTCAATCCATTCTTTCTTTCCTTTCTCTTTCTTTTGTCATCTCTTCGAACAACAGTCACAGCAATGCATAAAAAGATCTCATTCCACATTCAATCATTTTCGTTTCTTTCTTTCATTTTTCTTTATTTTAATTATTCCTTTTTCTTTCTTTTTTCCTTTCTTTATACAAATGTTCTTTCCTTCTTTCTCTCTGTCGTTCTTTCTTTCTTGCTTTTTCTTTGTTTCGCTTTGCTCTCTATCACTGCGTCTTTCATAATTAGATGTTTTCTTTTTCTTTCTCACTTTCTCTCTCAATTTTTCACTCTATCCTTTTCATTCTTTTTTCTTTATTTCTTTATCTCCATCGGTCTTTTTCTTTGTTTTTCATCTCTTCGTTACATTCTCTTTTATGATCATTTTCTCTTTCTCCCTTTTTTTCTTTTCGCCTCTATCCCTTTCTCTCTATCTTTTCTTTCTTTCTTTCTTTCTTTCTTTCTTTCTTTTTTTTTTCTTTCTTTCTTTCTTTTTTCCCGTTTTTGTATTAATTATTCTTTTTTCTGTCTTTCCTTTGTTTATTTAAATCATTTTTCTTTCTTTCCGTTTTCGTTTTACTTTTTTCTTTCTTTCAATTGATTATTATTTTTCTTACTTTCATTCATTCTATTTCCATTTTCTTCAAACTATTAGAACAAAACTCGCAACAAAGCATAAAAAAATATCATTCCACATTCAATCATTTTCGTTTCCTTCTTTCATTTTTTCTTTCCTTTAATTATTCTTTTTTCTTTGATTTTTTTTCCTTTCTTTATATAAATCTTTTTTCTTTCTTTCTTCTAGTTTTGTTTTATTCTTTTTTCTGTGTTTCCTTTGTTTATTTAAATTATTTTTCTTCGTTTCCGTTTTTGTTTTATCTATTCGTTTTTCTTTCTTTTATTCTTTCTTTCTTTCTTTTTCTTTCTTTTAATTATTCTTTTGTCTTTCTTTTTTTAGTTTCTTTTTATAAACATTTTTTCTTTCTTCCAGTTTTTGTTTTATTCTTTTTTCTGTGTTTCCTTTGTTTATTTAAATTATTTTTCTTTCTTTCCGTTTTTGTTTTATCTATTCCTTTTTCTTTCTTTTATTCTTTCTTTCTTTCTTTTTCTTTCTTTTAATTATTCTTTTGTCTTTCTTTTTTTAGTTTCTTTTTATAAACATTTTTTCTTTCTTCCAGTTTTTGTTTTATTCTTTTTTCTGTGCTTCCTTTGTTTATTTAAATTATTTTTCTTCGTTTCCGTTTTTGTTTTAACTATTCGTTTTTCTTTCTTTCTTTCATTCTTTCTTTATTTATTTTAATCATTTTTCTTTCTTTCCGTTTTTGTTTTATCTATTCCTTTTTCTTTCTTTCATTCATTCTTTCTTTCTTTTTCTTTTAATTATTCTTTTTTCTTTCTTTTTTCCTTTCTTTATATAAATCTTTTTTCTATCGTTCTTCCCGTTTTTGTTTTATTCTTTTTTCTGTGCTTCCTTTGTTTTTTTAAATTATTTTTCTTCGTTTCCGCTTTTGTTTTAACTATTCGTTTTTCTTTCTTTCTTTCATTCTTTCTTTATTTATTTTAATCATTTTTCTTTCTTTCCGTTTTTGTTTTATCTATTCCTTTTTCTTTCTTTCATTCATTCTTTCTTTCTTTTTCTTTTAATTATTCTTTTTTCTTTCTTTTTTCCTTTCTTTATATAAATCTTTTTTCTATCGTTCTTCCCGTTTTTGTTTTATTCTTTTTTCTGTGCTTCCTTTGTTTATTTAAAACATTTTTCTTCGTTTCCGTTTTTGTTTTAACTATTCGTTTTTCTTTCTTTCTTTCATTCTTTCTTTATTTATTTTAATCATTTTTCTTTCTTTCCGTTTTTGTTTTATCTATTCCTTTTTCTTTCTTTCATTCATTCTTTCTTTCTTTTTCTTTTAATTATTCTTTTTTCTTTCTTTTTTCCTTTCTTTATATAAATCTTTTTTCTATCGTTCTTCCCGTTTTTGTTTTATTCTTTTTTCTGTGCTTCCTTTGTTTATTTAAAACATTTTTCTTCGTTTCCGCTTTTGTTTTAACTATTCGTTTTTCTTTCCTTGTTTCTTTCATGTTTTATTTATTTATTTAAATCATTTTTCTTTCTTTCCGTTTTTTTTTTTATCTATTCCCTTTTCTTGATTTCTTGATTTCTTGATTTCTTTTTCTTTCTTTTATTTATTCTTTTTACTTTCTTTTTTCCTTTCTTTATATAAATCATTTTTTCTTTCTTTCTTCCCGTTTTTGTTTTATTCTTTTTTCTGTGTTTCCTTTGTTTATTTAAATCATTTTTCTTTGTTTCCGTTTTTGTTTTAACTATTCGTTTTTCTTTCCTTGTTTCTTTCATTTTTTCTTTCTTTATTTAAATCATTTTTCTTTCTTTCCGTTTTTATTTTATCTGTTCTTTTTTCTTTATTTCATTCTTTCTTTCTTTATTTTTCTTTCTTTTAATTATTCTCTTTTCTTTCTTTTTTTCCTTTCTTTATATAAATCTTTTTTCTTTCTTTCTTCCCGTTTTTGTTTTATTCTTTTTTCTGTGTTTCCTTTATTTATTTAAATCATTTTTCTTTCTTTCCGTTTTGGTTTTATCTATTCCTTTTTCTTTCTTTTATTCTTTCTTTCTTTCTTTTTATTTCTTTTAATTATTCTTTTGTCTTTCTTTTTTTAGTTTCTTTTTATAAACATTTTTTCTTTCTTCCAGTTTTTGTTTTATTCTTTTTTCTGTGCTTCCTTTGTTTATTTAAATCATTTTTCTTCGTTTCCGTTTTTGTTTTAACTATTCGTTTTTCTTTCATTCATTCTTTCTTTGTTTATTTAAATCATTTTTCTTTCTTTCCGTTTTTGTTTTATCTATTCATTTTTCTTTCATTCATTCTTTCTTTGTTTATTTAAATCATTTTTCTTTCTTTCCGATTTTGTTTTATCTATTCATTTTTCTTTCATTCATTCTTTCTTTGTTTATTTCAATCATTTTTCTTTCTTTCCGTTTTTGTTTTATCTATTCCTTGTTCTTTCTTTCATTCTTTCTTTTTTCTTTTTCTTTCTTTTAATTATTCTTTTTTCTTTCTTTTTTAGTTTCTTTATATAAATCTTTTTTCTTTTTTTCTTCCAGTTTTTGTTTTATTCTTTTTTCTGTGCTTCCTTTGTTTATTTAAATTATGTTTCTTCGTTTCCGTTTTTGTTTTAACTATTCCTTTTTCTTTCTTTCTTACTTTCATTCATTCTTTATTTATTTATTAAATCATTTTTCTTTCTTTCCGTTTTTGTTTTACTTTTTTACTTTCTTTCAATTGATTATTACTTGTCTTTCTTTCTTTTTTCTATTTTCTTTCAACTCTTAGAACAAGTCACAGCAATCCATAAAAAAAAACATCTCGTTCCAGATCCTATCATTTTCCTTTTGTTTCTTTCCCCCTTTCTTTCTTTTACTTCCTCAATTCATTCTGACAGACAGCAATCAATACAAAAATCATTTGACAAAGGCTTACCGTAGTTATCTTTCTTTCAAAGGAAAAAAAAAGTTGATTAAAAAGCTGTTTTGCAACGAAACGAATTCTCAGCATATTCATTCTTACTACGAATGTACACATGCACACAACTCACATGCATATATACATACATGCACAGAATGCCCATTTGTATAATGCATACACATACATATACATATACAAACTCAGAAAGATACACATGAATTAAGAGAAATCGAAAAAAAATAACTATAGGCCCGAATGAGAAGGCTCGAAAATAGCTTTCTCAAGGAAGAAATTGACAAAGAAATATGTGTCTACTCACTAGAATTATTCAACATTTACATCGAGGCGAGGCTACCAAAATTTACTGCTGGCATGAGATATACAGCTGACGCAGTATTGATGGCAAACTCAAAAAAATTAAACAATAAGAAGATCTGTCCTGGGTGTGACGATAAACTACATCCGGCAGCAAGTCATCTGATCGGGAGATTGGAGGTTTTGAGGAGCGTCGGAACACTTCTATAACTGCTGTTGTCCCCAGGTTCACCCTGATCCATGGTGGTAGCACCTGCTAGGATCTAAGCTCTGAGCGAATAGTGAACCGGCAAACAATGATCAACACTACATTTTTATAGTAAAATTATCGAACTATAAATATTTAGAGTAAAAATTACGAGCAATACATTTTTATAGAAAAAATGACAAGCAATATATTTTCATAGCAAAATGACAATTAAGACAAAACTAAAATGTATAAAAATACAATTTTATAGTACAATTACCAGTAATACATTCTTATAGCAAAATGACCAGAAATACATTTTCATTGCAAAATGACAATGAATACAACACTAAAATGTATATAAATACTATTTTATATTACAATTACCAGTAATACATTCTTATAGCAAAATGACCAGAAATACATTTTCATTGCAAAATGACAATAAATACAACACTAAAATGTATAAAAATACAATTTTATAGTACAATTACCAGTAATACATTCTTATAGCAAAATGACCAGAAATACATTTTCATTGCAAAATGACAATAAATACAACACTAAAATGTATAAAAATACAATTTTATAGTACAATTACCAGTAATACATTCTTATAGCAAAATGACCAGAAATACATTTTCATTGCAAAATGACAATAAATACAACACTAAAATGTATAAAAATACAATTTTATAGTACAATTACCAGTAATACATTCTTATAGCAAAATGACCAGAAATACATTTTCATTGCAAAATGACAATAAATACAACACTAAAATGTATAAAAATACAATTTTATAGTACAATTACCAGTAATACATTCTTATAGCAAAATGACCAGAAATACATTTTCATTGCAAAATGACAATAAATACAACACTAAAATGTATAAAAACACAATTTTATAGTACAATTACCAGTAATACATTCTTATAGCAAAATGACCAGAAATACATTTTCATTGCAAAATGACAATAAATACAACACTAAAATGTATAAAAATACTATTTTATAGTAAAATTACCAGCAATACATTTTTATAGCAAAATTACCAACAGTATATTTCTAATTAAACTACAAGTAATATTTTTTTTTAATTATCAAAAATGCATTTTACCATCTACAAACTATATACCTATAAAATATACTTTTGCCCCGAGAGTCTAAAATTATCTACAAAATATCTGTAGTTGAAAGCATAACATTGCATACAAACTATTTAGATTTCGGCATTAAATAACCCATAGAGTTGTTGATATGCCACTAAAAAAATGTACCAAACAAGCCAATCAAAATATTTAGATTTTGTCATTGAATAATCCATAGAAGTGGATATTCCGATGAAAAAATTCAACCAACCAAAAATATATTTTTATAGTAAAATGACCAACAATATATTTTTAATGGAAAATGACAATCAATACAAAACTAAAAAAAGCATAAAATACATATTTATCGCAAAATATTCTTTTGTTAATTACCCAAAAATATTTAATTATCTACAAACTATATATATATATATATATATATATATATATATATATATATATATATATATTATTATAATTTTATGATATAGACAAAACCATTTTACTCACGACAAAGATGCAACTTGGTTTCAGTGCATTTTAACTGCACATCTACGGGTGAGGGTCGGAAATGGTTATGAACGATCCTGTTTTTAGGCAAGCCCGGATGTAAAACGTCACTTCCTTTTTCCATTTTTAGAGAAGAAAAAATGTACTTAACAAAAAATCTAAGTGAAAACGATAGTTGTTGCTGACAGCAGTTTGGTGTTGGGTGGGTCGGGTGGTTAATGTTGGATGGAGTGTGGACATTCTTCCAATGATAAGCATCGGTCAAAGTTTGGGTAGGTCAACCACCAAGCGGCCTAAGTTTGAGAGGTAGGGGAGGGAAGATAGCGATAGGGGATAATATTACACTTTTGTAGGTGAAAAGAATTTCGAGTTAACATTTATCACTATTTATTTTTTAGCAAGATTGTAATGTTAAATCCTTAGTATGTCTACAGAAAACGGTAGTTTCATGCCTCTGGTTCAGTAATTGCTTATTATTTAAAAGTTCGATAATACATATTTTCCCCTGTAAACATAGGAAGCAAGGTTCGCTCAGTGAATTACAGGTTCTGGCTTGTTTTAAGATTTTCCATTTAACTTTGGGTGTTTTTCCTTCTTCCTTGAGTCTCCAATATTGTTTCGAAAGTGATGTCATATTTCGTTTGGCCGTATTTGTAAAGGAGTTTAAGTGGTTGTAATACCTATCCTTAAAAGGTCTGCTCGTAGATCCTACGTACATAATTATCGCTCTACTACATGTATTGAGCTCTCTTTTGAATGAATGCTGCGAACGTTAGAATTTGTATAATTTATAGATTACTTTCGTTCCCACCGCATATATATATATATATATATATATATATATATATATATATATATATATATATATATATATATATATATATATATATATATATTCATACATGAGCTGCGATGCGATTTTCGCTTCCAGCATCTTATATGCACGAGTTTATCGTTGCTTGAAAATCTTCCATAAAACAGAAACAGACTATCCTCACTTTCTTGTCCGTGTATTGCTTAATATATTGTACTGTAATTGTCATCTTTGATAATGGCTTTTGTAAGCCGAAAGCTTAGATAGGATTTAAAAAAATGCATCATTATTGTGATTTTCTTTCTTCGTTTACTGACAACAGACGATATGAAAAGAATTTACATAAAATAAATACACAACACTTGTCTATATTATTTAATAAAACATGTATGAATATATATATATATATATATATATATATATATATATATATATATATATAATAATAATAATAATAATAATAATAATAATAATAATAAAAAGACTTAAACACTAATATTCCATAGTCATAAATAATTTATTCCATTGGAATCGTAAATACAATCCAATTCATACATTCTCACTAAATTGTATTTTTTATTCCCGGAGATTTTTTCTGTTTTCTTTTTTAATTCGTGGGTCTGATGAATTGGATCGTATTTACGATTCCAATGGAATAAATTATGACCATGGAATATTAGTATTTAAGCATTTTTATTATATCCTTACTCTGTCCTGGACATTGAGTTCTACCTGGATTCTATCCTCTTGGAATTATTTTTTATTCATATATGTATGTGTATGTATGTATGTATATATATATATATATATATATAAATATATATATATATATATATATATATATATATATATATATTTTAGATATATGATTGCGTATCAATTTGTATACTTACCACTAATATCGAAATATTTAGATTTTGACATTAAATAACCCATAAAGATGTTGACATGCCTCTAAACAAAATAGCCAACAATATATTTTATCTGTAGTTGAAGGCATACAATTGCGTTCATAATATTTAGATTTCGGCATTAAATAACCCATAGATATGTTGATATGCCTCTAAACAAAATGGCCAACAATATATTTTATCTGTAGTTGAAGGCATACAATTTCGTTTATAATATTTAGATTTCGGTATTAAATAACCCATAGAGATGTTGATATGCCTCTAAACAAAATGGCCAACAATATATTGTATCTGTAGTTGAAGGCATACAATTTCGTTTATAATATTTAGATTTCGGTATTAAATAACCCATAGAGATGTTGATATGCCTCTAAACAAAATGGCCAACGATATATTTTATCTCTAGTTGAAGGCATACAATTTCGTTCATAATATTTAGATTTCGGTATTAAATAACCCATAAAGATGTTGATATGCCTCTAAACAAAATGGCCAACAATATATTGTATCTGTAGTTGAAGGCTTACAATTTCGTTTATAATATTTAGATTTCGGTATTAAATAACCCATAGAGATGTTGATATGCCTCTAAACAAAATGGCCAACAATATATTGTATCTGTAGTTGAAGGCATACCATTTCGTTTATAATATTTAGATTTCGGTATTAAATAACACATAGAGATGTTGATATGCCTCTAAACAAAATGGCCAACAATATATTTTATCTGTAGTTGAAGGCATACAATTTCGTTTATAATATTTAGATTTCGGTATTAAATAACCCATAGAGATGTTGATATGCCTCTAAACAAAATGGCCAACAATATATTTTATCTGAAGTTGAAGGCATACTATTGCGATCATATTTAGATTTCGGCATTAGATAACCCATAAAGATGTTGATATGCCTCTAAAAAAAATGGCCAACGATATATTTTATCTGTAGTTGAAGGCATACAATTTCGTTTATAATATTTAGATTTCGGTATAAAATAACCCATAAAGATGTTGATATGCCTCTAAACAAAATGGCCAACAATATATTGTATCTGTAGTTGAATGCATACAATTTCGTTCATAATATTTAGATTTCGGTATTAAATAACCCATAAAGATTTTGATATGCCTCTAAACAAAATGGCCAACAATATATTGTATCTGTAGTTGAAGGCATACAATTTCGTTTATAATATTTAGATTTCGGTATTAAATAACCCATAGAGATGTTGATATGCCTCTAAACAAAATGGCCAACAATATATTGTATCTGTAGTTGAAGGCATACAATTTCGTTTATAATATTTAGATTTCGGTATTAAATAACCCATAGAGATGTTGATATGCCTCTAAACAAAATGGCCAACTATATATTTTATCTGTAGTTGAAGGCATACAATTTCGTTTATAATATTTAGATTTCGGTATTAAATAATCCATAGAGATGTTGATATGCCTCTAAACAAAATGGCCAAAAATATATTGTATCTGTAGTTGAAGGCATACAATTTCGTTTATAATATTTAGATTTCGGTATTAAATAACCCATAGAGATGTTGATATGCCTCTAAACAAAATGGCCAGCAATATATTGTATCTGTAGTTGAAGGCATACAATTTCGTTTATAATATTTAGATTTCGGTATTAAATAACCCATAGAGATGTTGATATGCCTCTAAACAATATGGCCAACGATATATTTTATCTGTAGTTGAAGGCATACAATTTCGTTTATAATATTTAGATTTCGGTATTAAATAACCCATAAAGATGTTGATATGCCTCTAAACAAAATGGCCAACAATATATTGTATCTGTAGTTGAAGGCATACAATTTCGTTTATAATATTTAGATTTCGGTATTAAATAACCCATAGAGATGTTGATATGCCTCTAAACAAAATGGCCAACGATATATTTTATCTGTAGTTGAAGGCATACAATTTCGTTTATAATATTTAGATTTCGGTATAAAATAACCCATAAAGATGTTGATATGCCTCTAAACAAAATGGCCAACAATATATTGTATCTGTAGTTGAAGGCATCCAATTTCGTTTATAATATTTAGATTTCGGTATTAAATAACCCATAGAGATGTTGATATGCCTCTAAACAAAATGGCCAACGATATATTTTATCTGTAGTTGAATGCATACAATTTCGTTCATAATATTTAGATTTCGGTATTAAATAACCCATAAAGATGTTGATATGCCTCTAAACAAAATGGCCAACAATATATTGTATCTGTAGTTGAAGGCATACAATTTCGTTTATAATATTTAGATTTCGGTATTAAATAACCCATAGAGATGTTGATATGCCTCTAAAGAAAATGGCCAACAATATATTGTATCTGTAGTTGAAGGCATACAATTTCGTTTATAATATTTAGATTTCGGTATTAAATAACCCATAGAGATGTTGATATGTCTCTAAACAAAATGGCCAACAATATATTTTATCTGTAGTTGAAGGCATACAATTTCGTTTATAATATTTAGATTTCGGTATTAAATAACCCATAGAGATGTTGATATGCCTCTAAAGAAAATGGCCAACAATATATTGTATCTGTAGTTGAAGGCATACAATTTCGTTTATAATATTTAGATTTCGGTATTAAATAACCCATAGAGATGTTGATATGCCTCTAAACAAAATGGCCAACAATATATTGTATCTGTAGTTGAAGGCATACAATTTCGTTTATAATATTTAGATTTCGGTATTAAATAACCCATAGAGATGTTGATATGCCTCTAAAGAAAATGGCCAACAATATATTGTATCTGTAGTTGAAGGCATACAATTTCGTTTATAATATTTAGATTTCGGTATTAAATAACCCATAGAGATGTTGATATGCCTCTAAACAAAATGGCCAACAATATATTGTATCTGTAGTTGAAGGCATACAATTTCGTTTATAATATTTAGATTTCGGTATTAAATAACCCATAGAGATGTTGATATGCCTCTAAACAATATGGCCAACGATATATTTTATCTGTAGTTGAAGGCATACAATTTCGTTTATAATATTTAGATTTCGGTATTAAATAACCCATAGAGATGTTGATATGCCTCTAAACAAAATGGCCAACGATATATTTTATCTGTAGTTGAAGGCATACAATTTCGTTTATAATATTTAGATTTCGGTATAAAATAACCCATAAAGATGTTGATATGCCTCTAAACAAAATGGCCAACAATATATTGTATCTGTAGTTGAAGGCATACAATTTCGTTTATAATATTTAGATTTCGGTATTAAATAACCCATAGAGATGTTGATATGCCTCTAAACAAAATGGCCAACAATATATTTTATCTGTAGTTGAAGGCATACAATTTCGTTTATAATATTTAGATTTCGGTATTAAATAACCCATAGAGATGTTGATATGCCTCTAAACAAAATGGCCAACAATATATTTTATCTGAAGTTGAAGGCATACTATTGCGATCATATTTAGATTTCGGCATTAGATAACCCATAAAGATGTTGATATGCCTCTAAAAAAAATGGCCAACGATATATTTTATCTGTAGTTGAAGGCATACAATTTCGTTTATAATATTTAGATTTCGGTATAAAATAACCCATAAAGATGTTGATATGCCTCTAAACAAAATGGCCAACAATATATTGTATCTGTAGTTGAATGCATACAATTTCGTTCATAATATTTAGATTTCGGTATTAAATAACCCATAAAGATTTTGATATGCCTCTAAACAAAATGGCCAACAATATATTGTATCTGTAGTTGAAGGCATACAATTTCGTTTATAATATTTAGATTTCGGTATTAAATAACCCATAGAGATGTTGATATGCCTCTAAACAAAATGGCCAACAATATATTGTATCTGTAGTTGAAGGCATACAATTTCGTTTATAATATTTAGATTTCGGTATTAAATAACCCATAGAGATGTTGATATGCCTCTAAACAAAATGGCCAACTATATATTTTATCTGTAGTTGAAGGCATACAATTTCGTTTATAATATTTAGATTTCGGTATTAAATAATCCATAGAGATGTTGATATGCCTCTAAACAAAATGGCCAAAAATATATTGTATCTGTAGTTGAAGGCATACAATTTCGTTTATAATATTTAGATTTCGGTATTAAATAACCCATAGAGATGTTGATATGCCTCTAAACAAAATGGCCAGCAATATATTGTATCTGTAGTTGAAGGCATACAATTTCGTTTATAATATTTAGATTTCGGTATTAAATAACCCATAGAGATGTTGATATGCCTCTAAACAATATGGCCAACGATATATTTTATCTGTAGTTGAAGGCATACAATTTCGTTTATAATATTTAGATTTCGGTATTAAATAACCCATAAAGATGTTGATATGCCTCTAAACAAAATGGCCAACAATATATTGTATCTGTAGTTGAAGGCATACAATTTCGTTTATAATATTTAGATTTCGGTATTAAATAACCCATAGAGATGTTGATATGCCTCTAAACAAAATGGCCAACGATATATTTTATCTGTAGTTGAAGGCATACAATTTCGTTTATAATATTTAGATTTCGGTATAAAATAACCCATAAAGATGTTGATATGCCTCTAAACAAAATGGCCAACAATATATTGTATCTGTAGTTGAAGGCATCCAATTTCGTTTATAATATTTAGATTTCGGTATTAAATAACCCATAGAGATGTTGATATGCCTCTAAACAAAATGGCCAACGATATATTTTATCTGTAGTTGAATGCATACAATTTCGTTCATAATATTTAGATTTCGGTATTAAATAACCCATAAAGATGTTGATATGCCTCTAAACAAAATGGCCAACAATATATTGTATCTGTAGTTGAAGGCATACAATTTCGTTTATAATATTTAGATTTCGGTATTAAATAACCCATAGAGATGTTGATATGCCTCTAAAGAAAATGGCCAACAATATATTGTATCTGTAGTTGAAGGCATACAATTTCGTTTATAATATTTAGATTTCGGTATTAAATAACCCATAGAGATGTTGATATGTCTCTAAACAAAATGGCCAACAATATATTTTATCTGTAGTTGAAGGCATACAATTTCGTTTATAATATTTAGATTTCGGTATTAAATAACCCATAGAGATGTTGATATGCCTCTAAAGAAAATGGCCAACAATATATTGTATCTGTAGTTGAAGGCATACAATTTCGTTTATAATATTTAGATTTCGGTATTAAATAACCCATAGAGATGTTGATATGCCTCTAAACAAAATGGCCAACAATATATTGTATCTGTAGTTGAAGGCATACAATTTCGTTTATAATATTTAGATTTCGGTATTAAATAACCCATAGAGATGTTGATATGCCTCTAAAGAAAATGGCCAACAATATATTGTATCTGTAGTTGAAGGCATACAATTTCGTTTATAATATTTAGATTTCGGTATTAAATAACCCATAGAGATGTTGATATGCCTCTAAACAAAATGGCCAACAATATATTGTATCTGTAGTTGAAGGCATACAATTTCGTTTATAATATTTAGATTTCGGTATTAAATAACCCATAGAGATGTTGATATGCCTCTAAACAATATGGCCAACGATATATTTTATCTGTAGTTGAAGGCATACAATTTCGTTTATAATATTTAGATTTCGGTATTAAATAACCCATAGAGATGTTGATATGCCTCTAAACAAAATGGCCAACGATATATTTTATCTGTAGTTGAAGGCATACAATTTCGTTTATAATATTTAGATTTCGGTATAAAATAACCCATAAAGATGTTGATATGCCTCTAAACAAAATGGCCAACAATATATTGTATCTGTAGTTGAAGGCATACAATTTCGTTTATAATATTTAGATTTCGGTATTAAATAACCCATAGAGATGTTGATATGCCTCTAAACAAAATGGCCAACAATATATTTTATCTGTAGTTGAAGGCATACAATTTCGTTTATAATATTTAGATTTCGGTATTAAATAACCCATAGAGATGTTGATATGCCTCTAAACAAAATGGCCAACGATATATTTTATCTGTAGTTGAATGCATACAATTTCGTTCATAATATTTAGATTTCGGTATTAAATAACCCATAAAGATGTTGATATGCCTCTAAACAAAATGGCCAACAATATATTGTATCTGTAGTTGAAGGCATACAATTTCGTTTATAATATTTAGATTTCGGTATTAAATAACCCATAGAGATGTTGATATGCCTCTAAAGAAAATGGCCAACAATATATTGTATCTGTAGTTGAAGGCATACAATTTCGTTTATAATATTTAGATTTCGGTATTAAATAACCCATAGAGATGTTGATATGCCTCTAAACAAAATGGCCAACAATATATTTTATCTGTAGTTGAAGGCATACAATTTCGTTTATAATATTTAGATTTCGGTATTAAATAACCCATAGAGATGTTGATATGCCTCTAAAGAAAATGGCCAACAATATATTGTATCTGTAGTTGAAGGCATACAATTTCGTTTATAATATTTAGATTTCGGTATTAAATAACCCATAGAGATGTTGATATGCCTCTAAACAAAATGGCCAACAATATATTGTATCTGTAGTTGAAGGCATACAATTTCGTTTATAATATTTAGATTTCGGTATTAAATAACCCATAGAGATGTTGATATGCCTCTAAACAAAATGGCCAACAATATATTTTATCTGTAGTTGAAGGCATACTATTGCGATCAAAATATTTAGATTTCGGCATTAAATAACCCATAAAGATGTTGATATGCCTCTAAACAAAATGGCCAACAATATATTGTATCTGTAGTTGAAGGCATACAATTTCGTTTATAATATTTAGATTTCGGTATTAAATAACACATAGAGATGTTGATATGCCTCTAAACAAAATGGCCAACGATATATTTTATCTGTAGTTGAAGGCATACAATTTCGTTTATAATATTTAGATTTCGGTATTATATAACCCATAAAGATGTTGATATGCCTCTAAACAAAATGGCCAACAATATATTGTATCTGTAGTTGAAGGCATACAATTTCGTTTATAATATTTAGATTTCGGTATTAAATAACCCATAGAGATGTTGATATGCCTCTAAACAAAATGGCCAACAATATATTGTATCTGTAGTTGAAGGCATACAATTTCGTTTATAATATTTAGATTTCGGCATTAAATAACCCAAAGAGATGCCTCTAAATTATATCAAACAGCCAACAATGAAGGGGGGGGGGGGTAGTAAAAGAAAGTGAGAATTAAGAAGTGAACATCAGTTGTAAGACGACAGAATGCATGTCAAGGAAACAAGAAGATAGAAAAAAGAAAGAAAGAAAAGTAATAATCAATAATGAAACAAAGAAAGATAAAGGAGTAGTTAAAACAAGAATTGAAGTTATACAGAAAAAACAACAACGAACAAAAATCTAAATACCAGTGACAGGAAAATAGCAAGACGGACTGGAATAGGAAGAGCTGCCTCCGAAAAGCTAAGCGGAGTATTACAATATTTGGCTCGAAACAAAAAGAGACTTGAAGCAACAGAAAGAAAGAAAAGTGTGCTGCAGGAAAATCAATCAAATGACAGGGTAGCCTATAAGATACTTCAGTTGTACTGTAGCCAACTTAAGTATCGCATAGGCTACATTTATCATTCGGTCGATTTTCTTTCATATGCATATTGTTTTTCATATTTCCATGCGATAAAGAAGCGTCCATTGTTCGTCAAAGGCACCAAAATTTCATTTACTACCTGAAAATGCCAACATATACAAACTCAGTATATGTTTATATTTCTGAGATTATGTGCACTATTTATATTATTCGGAATGTTGTCCTCATCTTTGTCGCCATATATATTAAAACGTTTCGGCGGTTGTATGCTCCGGCCTTGTTCGGGTGGTTGGCATGTCGAACTGAACCCTATATTTTCGCTCACTGGGTAGACTTTTCTAGTCCCACGTGCCATGTTTAATGGATGTCAGTTATCAATCTCTGTTAACTCCTGAAGGACACATGGCACAGTGGATAAAGGTGTTAGTTAGATCCGGTGACAGGACCCAAAGAGTTTGAGTTCAATACCCAGTTAAGGCAGTGGAGAACTTGAAATAAATGACATCGATTAAACATGGTACATGGAACTAGAACAGTTTACCCCAATGAGCGAAATAAAGGGTTCAGTTCGACATTCCAACCACCTGAAGAAGGCCGGAGCGTACAACAGCCGAAACTTTGTAATAAATATGGCGACAAAGGTGAGGACAATAGTCCGAAAAATGTACATAGTATATACAAACTCGCACTAGATAACCTCATTTATTTCGCCATAAATTACAGCCTGCAACAATGAAAAAATGTTGGACACATTCAACAATGACCCCGGGGAAGAACTGAAATTTTAGTTCTACAAAGAAGACAAAAGGGAATTTTTAAAAAAACACGCACATTCCTGCTTCTGGGTTTTGAGGAATGTGATTCACATGAACTAGTTTAAAAAAAACTCATTAAATCGAAACTCATTAGATTAGAAAAGAATGTACCGTTTCTGTCGAGGATTAGTGTATGACATATATTACAAATATACCAAGAAGAAAAAAGTAGGAATGAACGAATATAAGTATAAAAGAAAGAAAAAATCCAAGAAAGAAAGGAAAATGAAAGAAAGAAAAAGAAAAAAAAAAAAAGAAAGAAAAAGGAAAAAAATGAAACCCGTCGGTAGCGTAAAAGAAATATGAAAGAAAGAAAGATGGAAATAATGATGAAAGTAAAAGAAATAAAAAAAGAAAGGAAGATAGACAGATAGGATGAAATATAAAAAACTAAAAAAAAAGAAAGAAGGAAGTAAAAAAAACAAGAAAGAAAGAAAGAATGTACGAAGTAAAAAAAAGAAAGAAAAAAGTAAGTAAAAGAAAGAGAGAAATAATTTTGGAAACAACACACCTAAGAAAGAAAGAAAGAAAGGAAGAAAGAAAGAAAGAAGAATGTACAAGGACTCAAGAAGGAAGAAAGAAAGACAGAAAGAAAGAAAGAGAAACTAAAAGAAAGAAGAAACGATGAAAGAAATTATTCAAGAAGTAAAAGAACTGAGAAAAGAAGAAAGAAAGAATGGAGGGAGTAAAAAAAAGAATGAAAGAAAGAAATGATGGAGGAAGTAAAAGATGAAAGAAAGAAAAATAGAAAGAATGAAAGAAGGAAAAAATGAAAGAAAAAAGGGGGAAGTATAATAACTAAGACAGATAGAAAGAAAAATGGTAAGAAAGAAAGAGTGTGAGAAAGTAAGAAAGAAGAAAAAATAAAAGAAAGAATCAATGAGTAAAAGACGACAGAAAGTATGAAAAAAAAAACAGAGGAAATAAAAAACGGAAGAAAAATTATGAAAGAAAGAAAGAAAGAATAAGTAAAAGACCTAAGAAGGAAAGTATAAAAAAGAAAAGGGAGGGAATAAAAAGGCGAAAAAAAGAAATTATAAAAAAAGAAAGATAGAATAAGTAAAAGACGACAGAAAGTATGTATGCAAAAAAAAGGAAATAAAAGACGGAAAATAGAAATTATAAAAGAAAGAAAGAAAGAAAGAATAAGTAAAAGATGAAAGAAAGAAAAGTACAGAAAAACGGAGGAAATAAATGACGAAAAACAGAAATTATGAAAGAAAGAATAAAAGAAAGAAAGAAAAAAACAAAAAATAAGTAAAAAACGAAAGAAAGTATAAAAAAACGGAGGAAAGAAAAAAAGAAATCATGAACGAAAGAAAGACTGAAAGAAAGAATAATTAAAAGACGAAAGAAAGAATGTATGAAAAAAAAGGAGGAAATAAAATGCGAAAAAAATTATGAAAGAAAGACAGAAAGAAAGAATAAGTAAAAGATGAAAGAACGAAAGTATGAAATAAAAATGAGGAAATAAAAGACGAAAAAAAGAAATTATGAAAGAAAGAAAGAAGAAAGAAAGAAAGAAAAAGTAAAAGACGGAAGAAAGAAAGTATGAAAAAACGGAGGAAATGAAACACGAAAAAATTATTTATGAAAGAAAGAAAGTCTGAAAGAAAGAAAGAAACAAACAAAGAAGGAAAGAAAGAGAAAAAGGAAAGAATAAGTAAAAGACGAAAGAATGAATGTATGAAAAAGAACGGAGAAAAAGTAGAAGACGAAAAAAAGAAATTATGAAAGAAAGAAAGAAAGAAAGAAAGAATAAGTAAAAAACGAAAGAAAGAAAGTATGAAATAAAACTGAGGAAATAAAAGAAGAAAAAATTATGAAAGATAGAAAGAAAGAAAGAAAGAATGAGTAAAAGACAAAAGAAACAAAGTAGGAATAAAAACGGAGGAAATAAATGACGAAAAAAAGACATTATGAAAGAAACAAAGAAGGACAGAAAGGAAAAAAGAAAGAAAGAACGAAGACTTAATAAAAACGAAAGAAAGTATGAAAAATAATTATGAAAGAAAGAAAGTAAGAAAGAAAGAAAGAAAGAAACAAAAAAGAAAGAAAGAAAGAGAAAAGGAAAGAATAAGCAAAAGACGAAAGAATGAATGTATGAAAAAAAAACGGAGGAAATAAAAGACGAAAAAAAGAAATTATGAAAGAAAGAAAGAATGAAAGAAAGTAAGAAAAAAGAAAGAATGAGTAAAATACGAAAGAAACAAAGTATGAATAAAAACAGAGTAAATAAAAAAGGAAAAAAAGATATTTTGAAAGAAAGAAATTTTGAAAGCAAGAAAGAATGAATGAATGAATGAATGAATGAATAAGTAAAAGATGAAAGAAAGTATGGAAAAAACGTGGGAAATGAAAGACGAAGAAAAGAAATTATGAAAGAAATTACGAAAGAAAGAAATAAAGAAATAAATAAAGAAAGAATAAGTAAATACGAAAGAAAGAAAGTACAAAAAAACAGAGGAAATAAAATACAAAAACAGAAATTATGAAACAAAGAAAGAAAAAAAGAAAGAAAGAAGGAAAGAAAGAATAAGTAACAGACGACAGAAAGTATGTATGAAAAAAAAAACAGAATATATAAAAGGCAAAAAAAAGGAAGTATGAAAGAAAGAATATGTAAAGCAGGAAAGAAAGGTAGTATGAAAAACAGAGGGAATAAAAGACGAAAAAAAGAAATTATGAAGAAAGAAAGAAAGGAAGAAAGAAAGAAAGAAAAAAGAAAGAATGAGTAAAAGACGAAAGTAAAAAGTATGAATAAAAACGGAGGAAATAAAAGAAGAAAAAAAGAAATTGTGAAAGAAAGAAAGAATAAGTAAATACAAAAGAAAGAAGGTACAAAAAAACGGAGGAAATAAAAGACTAAAAAAAGAAATTATGAAAGAAAGAAAGAATACATAGAAAGACGAAAGTATGAAAATAAGGAGGAAATAAAATACAAAAAAAGAAATTATGAAAGAAATAAAGAAGGAAAGAAAGAATGTATGAAAAAAAACAGAAGATATAAAGACGAAAAAAAGAAATTATGAAAGAAAGAAAGAATATGTAAAACGGGAAAGAAAGGTAGTATAAAAAAACGGAGGAAATAAAAGACGAAAAAAAAAATTATGAAAGAAAGAAAGAAATAAATAAAGAAAGAATGAGTAAAAGATGAAAGAAAAAATTATGAATAAAAACGGAGGAAATAAAAGACGAAAAAAGAAATTTTCAAAGAAAGAAAGAAATTATGAAAGAAAGGAAGAAAGAAAGAAAGAATGAATGAATGAGTAAAAGATGAAAAAAAGTATGGAAAAAACTTAGGAATTAAAAGACGAAGAAAAGAAATTATGAAAGAAATGATGAAAGAAAGAAAGAAAGAAAGAGAGAGAGAGAGAAAGAAAGAAGGAATACATAGAAAGAAGAAAGTATGAAAAAAAGGAGGAAATAAAATACAAAAAAAAAGAAATTATAAAAGAAAGAAAGAAAGAAAGAATGAAAGAAAAAAATAGGAGATATAAAAGGAGAAAAACAGAAATTATGAAAGAAAGAAAGAATATGTAAACAGGAAAGAAAGGTAGTATAAATAAACGGAGGAAATAAGAAATTATGAAAGAAAGAAGGAATAATTAAAAGTCGAAAGAAAGAAATTATGAAATAAAACAGAGGAAATAAAAGAAGAAAAAAAAATTATGAAAGAAAGAAAGAAAGAAAGAAAAAAAAGAAAGATAGAGAGAATAAGTACAAGACGAAAATAAGTATGAAAAAACACCGAAGAAACAAAGGACGAAAAAAAGAATTTTATGAAATAAATAAATAAATAAAAATAAGTAAAAGACGAAAGAAAGACAGAATGAAAGAAAACGGAGGAAATAAAAGACGAAAAAAGGAAATATGAAAGAAAGAAAGAAAGAAGGAAAGAAAAAAGAAAGAAAGAAAAAGAAAAAGTAACAGACGACAGAAAGTGAGAAAGAAAAAAAAAGAGGAAATAAAAGACAAAAAAAATTATGAAAGAAAGAATAAGTAAAAGACGAAATATAGAAAGTATAAAAAACAGAGGAAATAAAAGACGAAAAAAAGAAGTTATAAAAGAAAGAAAGAAAAAATAATGAAAGAATGAAAGAAAGAATAAGTAAAAGACGAAAGAAAGAATGTATGAAAAAAAACGAGGAAATAAAAGACGAAAAAAAGAATTTATGAAAGAAAGAAAGAAAAATAGAAAGAAAGAAAGATATAAAAATAAGTAAAAGACGAAAGAAAGAATGTATGAAAAAAACGGAGGAAATAAAAAACGAAAAAAAGAAATTATGAAAACAAAACGGAGGAAATAAAAGCCGAAAAAAAGACATTATGAAAGAAGGAATGAATGACAGAAAGAAAGAAAGAATGAATTAATAAGTAAAAGACGAAAGAAAGAATGTAGGAAAAAATGTAGGAAATAGAAGACGAAAAAAAGAAATTATGAAAGAAAGAAAGAAAGAAAGAAAGAAAGAAGTTGAGAATAAGTAAAAGTCAATTGAAAGTATGAAAAAAAAAACGGAGGAATAAAAGACAATAAAAAGAAAGAAAGAAAGTATAAGTAAAAGATGAAAGAAAAAATTATGAAATAAAACGGAGGAAATAAGACGAAAAAAAGAAATTATGAAGAAAGAAACAAAGAAAGAAACAACAATAATTAAAAGACGGAAGAAGCAAAGTATGAAAAAAAACGGAGAAATAAAAGACAAAAAAGGAATTATCAAAAAAGAAAGAAAGAAAGAAAGAGTAAAAGACGACAGAATGTAAAAATGGAAAAAAAACAGAGGAAATAAAAGACTATAAAAAGAAATTATAAAAGATAGAAAGAAAGAAAGATAAAAAGAAAGAAAGAAAGAAGAAAAAAAAGAAGAAAGGAAGAATATATGAAAAATGACGGAGGAAATAAAAGACGAAAAAAGTAATTATGAAAGAAAGAATGAAAGAAAGAAAGAATGTAAGAATAAGTATAAGACGAAAGAAGGAAAGTATGAAAAAAACGGAGGAAATATAGATGAAAAAAAATATTATGAAAGAAAGAAAGAAAGAAAGAAAGAAGGAGAGAATAAGTAAAAGACGAAAGAATGTAAGTATGAAAAAAAAACCGAGGAAATAAAAGACGAAAAAAAAAAGAATTTATGAAAGAAAGAAAGAAAGAAAGAAAGAATAAGTAAAAACGAAAGAAAGAAAGCATGATTAAAACGGAGGAAGTAAAAGCCGAAAAAAAGAAAGAAAGAAAGAAAGGGAGAAATAAAAATAAGTAAAAGACGAAAGAAGGAAAGTATGAAAAAAAAAACGTAGGAAATAAAAGACGAAAAATTAAATTATGAAAGAAAGAAAGAAAGAAAGATAGAAAGAATAAGTAAAAGACGAAAGAAAGAAAGTCTGAAAAAAACCGTATGAGATAAAAGACGAAAAAAAGCAATTATGATAGAAAGAGAGAAAGAAAGAAAGAAAGAAAGAAAGAATAAGTAAATGAAGGAAGAAGAAAAATTGAAACGAACAAACTGAGACACCTTGAAGTACCCAAGCAGTGGTTAACAACTCTAACAGACGTATGAGTTGAAAATTGAACTCGTTTCAAGCTCAGAAGTACATAATAAGAATCAAGACTAAAGGGTATACACACATCTGCAGCTGTTTATTTTTAAAACCTTCTGTTTTGGACCTGTTATTCGCCCGTGTTGGAAAAGACATCTTTAGTTTTTAAAAAACGTGTATACACGTCTACGCCGGAGAAAA
>OZ038518.1:4171416-4218916 GCA_964036315.1 Acanthosepion esculentum | reverse complement strand
ACTACGTCTCGTAAGTGTTCGACTATCTCTCAACTATTTTTTATTTATAAATCTCCCCTACTAATAGCAATAAAAGAAGTCGTTTAAGATTATATCTATGTTGTTTTATGTAACAACACAAAGAACCTCCCCCAGTTAAATTTCGAGCAAGTTGCAGAGATTGGCCAACTTCAATATATTGGTCAGTGGACTTCTTACTTCACTTGTATCGGTTTTCAACCGGGTCGGGTTGAACCGGCTTCCTCCCGAGCAAGTATAGCATCTCAGATCATCGCTGCCCACGCCCGCCGATCCTGAGCCAGGTCACACGAAACGGCGAGCCACTCGCGATTCCGTCGTCAAAGACCAACTACTTGCGGACCCGATAGTACTGCTAGGTCATCCTTAATCGTCCTAGCCCACGTCTTCAGCTGCCCACCGACACGTCTTCGACAGCCAGGAAGAGAAGGAGGGAGAAGTACATCGCTGATGATCTCTCCCTCCGGACGTCGAGCTGCGTGCTCGAACACTTCAAGCTTTCGTAGGTCAACCGCTCTAAGTGGCCACGTTTCGCAGCCATAGAGACGGATAGTCCGAACAATAGCCTGATAGATGCGCCACTTCGTAGCCGCGGAAATCTCTTGTCGCCCCCATAGTGACCGCTTGAGACGCGCGAATGCGGACCTTGCAGCTCCTATATGGCGTTCGCATTGGTCAGTGGGACGCAATATAAAGCGAAAGTCACAATGCCCCCCATACGGTTCACCTCAGGACAGTGATAATATTCACCAAAAATCTTTTCCAGCTACCAGAGCCGGTGCGTACTATCCCGAACTTGGGAGGTCCGAAGCAGAGATTTTTGGCTTATCAATATTTGCTTTTTGTTTTACCTGCATTTATACGCGTTACAAATGAAACTAAGCACAACTTAAAGAATGAACAATTTCCGAATATTTTAACGTCATTTTCGTGTAAATCCAGGAATTTCTTTTACACACGCTAACTCTCGAAAAATCAAACAAGATATATCATTCACTATTCATTTTAAATCCGTAATATTGAATGCGTTAGAATTTATTCAATTTTTCAACTAGAAAAATATTGATATTAAAATTTACCCTAAAGCATGTCTCTAATTTGTATTTAGATACATTGTATCAGTTTTCCATTTTTCTAGTTGTATAGATCACCTATATTGTATATGATCCGTTATTGTACATAATTAGATTACAATAAAGTTTTAATTTTTTCATGAGTACTACCTTAACACCACAAGGAAACAAAGTAGAGTCGGGGTTCCGTCTCATAGATAGGGTGGGGACAAAATACCTTGTCAGTTACTAAACAATGGGCACCTGGACAAAGAAGTTGGTAGAAGAACAGAACATAACAAAATCATGTAAGATTTAGTCGTCTTCCCACATAAGCTATTGTGTAAAAGTCATACTAATATTACCACTGCTTTTAAATTGTAATTAGCATTTCGTATCATAACCTAACGAGTAGTTCAATTATTTCAAAATATTCGTTTTTAGAAAATTATATTGCAATATAGTTCTCATATGATTCGATTCAGCAGGTGCCTCTAGAACATGCGGCATGTTTGGCCTTATGAATGGCACAACGACAAGGTAACCAAAAAAGTTCTGTCCGTTTTTTGATTAGTCATTGAATGAACTTGAAATATATACGAAATGCGTGTAGCAATTGTTTTCAAATTCGGACAGCCGGAAGTAGGGACATCAGACGTTATAAAAAACACGCGCAGTATCAGTTATAATCCGGACAGCTGTGAGAAGGTAGGAAGTGTCTAGAGATCTCGTTCGGGGCTGTTTGCTTTACGACTTCAAAGTGAGCTTATCAGCAGCTGCATCAAGTCGCCGCATATGTCAAGCGTTTGGGGATAGTGCTGTGGATGAACGTACTGCAAGGCGTTGGTTTCGAAAATTCAAGTCGGGAGATTTGTCTCTACATGATGAGCCTCGCAGTGGACGACCACAGGTCTTGAATGACGGAGTCCTGAAGGAGGCCATTGAAGAGGACAGTAGTCTAACGTGTGGTGAACTTGCAAGACAGTTCAATGTTTCCGATGATGCAGTTAGACTTCACCTGCACCGCCTAGGTAAGACGTACATATGGGTTCAAGTGGGTTCCGCAAACGCTGTTGGAGCTCCACAAGCGACAACGAGTGGCAGCCTGTGTGTCGCTGCTTTCTCGCCACCGTACCGCATCCTTATTCAATCGAGTGCTTACCAGTCATGAAAAGTGGGTTCTGTACGAAACTCCCAAGCGTTCCAGACATTGGTTGTCTCCTCAGGATGCTGTCCCTCACACCGCAAGACCGCCTATGCACCCACGCAAGCTTATGCTTTCCGTCTGGTGGACAGGTTGTCAAGTGGTTCATTGTGAACTGCTACCAACAGGCCAAACGGTCACTGGAGACCTATACTCGCAGCAATTGAAACGTGTGCAACAGGCATTGCTCCAGAAGGAGCCAGCACTGGTGAATCGCAAAGGAGACTTTGTACCATCCACCTTATTCACCTGACCTTGCGCCATCCGAGTACCACCTCTTCCACTCCCTGGATAATCATCTTCGTGGGAAATCCTTCACCAATAAAGCAGACTTCCGCAAATCCCTCACGGACTTCTTTGCGGCAACCCCCCCCCCCAGAATTCTACCACAAGGACATTGAACAGCTGGAGACACGTTGGTAGAAGGTGCTGGATGCCGATGGCGATTACTTCGAAGACTAAATATAAGTTATACATAGTGTGAAGCGTTTTCTTTTTTTTTCCTTTAAAAACGGACAGAACCTTTTTGGTTACCTTGTATTTTAATGAGGAAAATAACGTTTATTAATATTTTGTGTTTTGTTTCATTCTCACTTGTTCACTCACATTGTCTCTCAATAAAAAAATGTTGAGAGGCTGTTGTCAAAGGGGAAATAGCTATTAAATGCCGGTGTAACCTCCCTTACTTATTAATGACTGTTGCCTTGTGGGTACAGTTCGACTAAACTGCACATGTGACAATGATTAAGTACGATGTTTCTTTGATTTTCTTTGAAGGTAACATTCTCAGCATTTTAAACGATTGGCGGTTTGCATAAAGGAGGATCATACGTGTAAAAAAAATATTTTTCTTTAGAAACGAGAAACATTCATATTTATTTTTTCTCTGGAGAAGAAATTTATTTTTTCTTTTAAGAATATATTTTGGGGTGTTTTCAAAAGAATAAGTTAGAAACAAATCACAAACAGTCCACATATATTCGCATAAGCCATTTTTCTTACTCTGTACCACTCTACCTTGAGTCACCCTCGGGCCTTGTATAAGATTAACATCATTGTAAAAAAACAACAAAACATTTATGCCAGGTAATATCATATTAACTGTTTTCTATCGATTGAAATGTAAATATAAATATATATATGATAAATAAATTAGATTAAATAAATAATTTAAATTGTTGAATTAATTTTTATTTATATGCATAAATAATACCAAATTTTTCATTATATTATATTGTTTTGAACACAGGCACACATTATATATACAGTGCCGTCAGTGATAATATTATACGAAATCTTCTATTTTTTTGTTTTCAATACACGCACAAAATATATATAGTGTCGTCAGTGATAATAGTATACAAAATCTGTGTTTTTAAATTGGAGTCGAAATATTTTCTCCAAATATCAACTTTTTACCCATTTCCAAAGCAGATTCTTACGCGTATGATCTTGTGAAGTGAAAATGGCCGCTCTACTTTCCTCGAAAAATTCATTTGAATTTTTTTTTTTTATTAGAGCAGGCCGACTTATGCTACGGCATCTTCCATGCGGCACACTGTTTGGAAAAGTTTTCTCATGACTTCTCTAGAATTCTTTTCGGTGAATTTGTACAATAGTCGCCGCGACCAGAAAAAAAAACAAAAAAAACTTTTTTCTTTTTTCTATAATTACTTTTTAATCTGTTCACCTCAAGCAATGTGATAAAACCACTAGAACATATGGGGGGGGGGCACAAAGAATGAAAGTGAAAAAAATGAGAAAACTTGTAATGGGAAAGATTGAGGGAAGGACAAAAAAGGAATATGTATCAATAAAACGTAAGATGATCATTGACATTACATTTAAACTGAAAGCAATAAATCGGAAAGAAGTTCCACAGGTGAGAGGTGTGAGTAAAGAAAAGGAACTATTAGAATAGAACGGGCGCTTGTATCTAGCTAGTTCAACAGTAAAACGATGGAACCTAGATGCCAATTCTAGTGCCACGTTTGAATTCATATAATCGGGGCAGCAGGGAGAAAAGGCTTATCAGAACAGTAGCCATATTTGTAGAAAAGAAGCCACTTCACATCGCTGAGAAAGTGACTGAAGTCAAGATTCCTGGTCAGGATTGATTACATTAAAGTTCCTTCTTTTGTCAAGAATCTCGAGGTGCACAGCAGGACCAGAAGACCAGAGATGGCAACAGTTTTACGACTAATGGTAGATTTACAAATGTGCAAGATGGATTCTGACATAAATATTTTCTGTAACAGTAAAGCAACATTCTTTGCAATAGATGTATCAATTGGTTCGATATAATCACCACACTACATGTCTGCAGAAAACGTATAGTGTTACTCTGCTGGAGTTTATCATCAGCTATGTAGCTGGTAGACAGACAAATTTCTCTGTGTTGATTAAATGAAAATTCTGTTTTGGAGGCGTTAAAATTTATCATAATTTCTTTCCCCAGTTAACCGCTGATTGGAGGTCATTTACAAGAGTAGACACGAGGAATATATCCAGATAACGAATACTTATAATAACTGTACATTGTTCAACCTACGGAAGCCAAAACAAAAACCACGCGATTTCTTAAATGGAAAACATGTCAAAAAATTGAAATTCGGTGGATAGCGGCACGGATTGAAGAATTGGAGAACCGAGTTCAAATTCCATTTGGAACCATTATATTCACTTATGTGCTAACAACCTTGGGAAAGGTATGAATCCTACTCTTCTTCTCCTAGCTATGGGAAAATAGCAGGACAGACTGGGTTCTATAGCCTTGGGAGGTAACCTCTCTAAGATAAGGTAATTCTGATTTCAAAACCGACCTGGAGAAGGTTGGTCTCCGTCAGGTTATCTTGCCGAAGAATCGTCACTTCTACTGAGGCTGCAGTAAACGTGTTGTCCCTACGACCCTCATGGGTCACGGGATTTGCGGATCTGGTGTTCTCTTTTTATATATCAATACCGATTAATGTCTACAGATTGAGAATTAAATATTATTTTACATTTCAAGAAGTCGCGTGTTCCCATTGATTTGACTTAATTTTTTTAAAGTTTATCGACCGTTGGCGGGTTATTTAAAACGTTGACCTCCAACCACGAGACAACTCGTGAATGGCGGTTATTACTATGACCACGATTTATCTCGTTTTTGCGGTTTTGCCATAAAGGATGCACCCACGCTCCCGTTGTTTTTAAAGCAAATAACTGGTACCTGGCCTCTAAGCCATGAATGAATATTTCTGCTGGTAACTAAAAGCAAATATTTTTACAGGAAATATATTATTGGAAGTCTCTTGAAGGAGTGTATATAAAATTCTCATGTGAATTGACTTTCCAAATTGAAGAGAACGAACGACGACCCCAACTCACATGAAGCGCCAACACCGAATCTTGCGCTAACAATTCCTCTTTCACTTGTTACAGTAAAGGAAAAGAAGTCGCACGACAAGAGAGGAACTCCAATTTAATTTAACATTATGCAGCTTACATTAAGAGGAATGGGGAATGGCGAAACGTGACTGTCACCTAAGAATCGCATATGTGATATACTTAATTGGACGAATTTTGCACAATGAAAGCGGTGACTTACACAGGATCCAATCTTCATGTACGATTTCTGCAGTACTGAAACTAAAACACTGGAAATAAATGCAACGTTGAATTATGAAAAATAAGTTAAAGGACATCGTTACTTGAGCGAACGAAATGTCTTGAAAGTAAAAGGGACAAAGAGAATCATAGAGAAAGAGAGAGAGAGAGATAGAGAGAGAGAGATAAAAAAGGAAAAGAGAAAAACCTTAGTTTATTTCTGTTGTAACCTAGAGAAGGTTACTGAATAGAATAATCACACGAAGGTTGGTAATGAACGATAATATTTAGGACAAGAACAACACATATAAGATTCGCCAGCGGCGCGTAGAAGTGAGTCAAATTAATTCTACAATGAATCTCCAACTGCAGGATATGTACCAATCGCCCCACGCGGTCAGATGTGGCACAAGGCCGAATTTAATGTGGGGTATCCGAGACTGTAGGCTTGGCCAAACATTTCCCGTAGACTGCATATAAAACGTTGTCGGGTACCTGTTTCCCGAGAAGAGATTCTGCCTTTCGACAAAGCCTAGTCAGGATATCCTCTCTGCCCAGAGACAGAAAGTTTGATCAGCACAGCTGGAGACGAATCTCCAACTGCAGGATATCTACCAAGCGCCCTACGCGGTTAGATGTGGAACAAGGCCGAATTTAATATGGTGTATCGGAGACCATCGGCTCGGCCAAAAAATCCCCAATAGATCCCGTATAAAACGTGGTCGGGTAGCTGTTTCCCAATACGAGACTCTGTCTTTCGACATAGCCTCATCTGGGGATCATCTCTGCTTGGACGTAGAGAGTTTGATCAGCACAGCTGGAGACGACTCCCCAACTGCAGGATATCTACCAACCGCCCCACAAGGTCAGATGTGGCACAAGGCCGAATTTAAAGTGGGGTACCCGAGCCCGTAGGCACGGCCACAAATTCCCCGTATAAAATAGTATCGGGTAGCTGATTCCCGAAACGAGACTCTTCGACATAGCCTAATCTGGGTATCCTCTCTGCTCAGAGGCAGAGAGTTTGACCAGCACAGCTGGAGACGAATCTCCAACTGCAGACCAACATACAGTATTTACTACTGTATTTATATGAATGGGGACATGCCCATTATTGTATGTTACAACAATTTCAGAAGACAGACTTAAGCTAAGTTTTTGTTTCACTTTTTTCCCTCACTTAATGACGCATAGATCTTTCTACACAGAAATGTATTACACACAACTTTCCACGCTTTCTCATATCTAAATGTTTTTATATATTTTCTAGGTGCAATTTAATCTTGTTAATTTTTATATTGGCGTTTTTCGTTGGTCAGGGTTGGTCATCTTAACGAAATCGTGTATTTGGCCCTGCACTGAATCCTTCCATTATAGACTGGTAAACCTGGGCGAGTTGTTTTCTTTTTAAATCTTTTTTTCGTAAACTTTGCACTGCACTAATTGACCGTGACATAAATTGGGGGCTCGAAGTAGAGAGATAAGGGAAAAGAGAAAAAACCTTATTTTATTTTTGAAGACAGACTTAAGCTAAGTTTTTGTTTTCAGCTTTTGCCCTCATGAATTAACACATGCATCTTTCCACACAGAAATGTATAAAACACACCTTTCCATGCCTTCTCACATCTAAATTTTTATTATGTATTATTTAGTGGTAATTAAATCATATTAAATTGTATATTGTTGTTGGTCACTCTTGGTCATTGTGTTGAAATCGTGTATTTGGGCCTGAACTGAGTCCTTCCATTATGGATTGGTAAACCTGGGCGTCTTTTAGACGACGAGAATTTGTGGGTTGTGTTTTTGTAATCTTTTCTTTTCAAACTTTGTGCTGCACTAATTGGCTGTGACGTAAGTTGGGGGCTTGAAGTCGGAATTCTATGCAGAGAAAATACATAAGGACACCAACAGTGAGGAACGGACGAGAGATTAAGATGACAGGAGTAGAAACTTTTCTGAAAGGGCCATCCCTAGACCCATTAAACAAATTTAAAAAAAAAGGACGAGGTGCTAGAAATAGGCAAACGCTTCGAAGTAACCGTTAGAAAGGCCATGAGAAAGGCGAGCTTAGTAAGAATATTTGCTAAACAAATTGTCCACAATGACATATTTGCAGAAGATATACTCAACCAATTACAGGTAGATGTGCAGGAAATGCCACAATGCTGAAATTGAGCTAGAGAAAGCAAAATTAACAGCTAGAACACATTAGAAACGGCACGTATTGAACAAAAAATTCGGAGACTTAGAAAGAAACAGACAGGATAGCGAGGTAAAGCAGCAAGGGTTCGACCTTTCAAAACAAGTTAAGCGAGTACCTAAATTCCTGGAGAACGAAGCGGATGATTATTTCACATATTTCGAGAAGACAGTCATTAATTTAAACTGACCGAAGAGTGCCTGGCTTCTGTTTCTGCACACATGGGGAAAGCCCAAACGTCTTTTTCGATAGAAGGTAGAGCGGAATAGGTATATAATATGGTCGGCAGTCCTGAAAAGTCACGGAAAACCTGGGGCCGAAACTTACTTGGAATTTTTAAGGCAGAAATAAACATACTTCGACCGATGGAACAGGGCAAAGAATGTGGATAATGAATATGAAAAACTGAAACAATAAGGGTTGAAGTATTCAAGAATTGTTTAGCCGGGGAAAGTAAAGTCTATATTCAGTTATGTGCCATGCGTGGTACACGCTTAGACGATCATGTCTCTTTCGATACATGATGACCGGGCAGAATTTTTCCCGCAGTAGGTTGCCTTTTCTTTCTGCAATAGACCATCAAAGGCTATAGAACCCGGTTTGACCTGTTATTTAGCTATAGATGTGGGGGGAGAAGAGGATTAATACCTTTCCCAAGGGAACGTCAGTCAGTAAGTTATGTACCATGCGTGATACACGCTTAGGCGATCATTTATCTTTCGATACAGAAGAAGAGGATTCATACCTTTCGCAAGGGTTTTAGTACGTGAGTCAGTCCGTTATGTGCCATGCGTGATACACGCTTAGGCGATCATATACCTTTCGATATATGACTGACGAGGCAGATTTTTTCCCTCAGTAGGTTGCCATTTCTTCCTAGAGCAGTTGCCATCCAAGGCTACATAACCCGATCTGTCCTGATATTTACCCATAGCTGTTGGGGAGAAGAAGAGGATTGATTCTTCTCCCAAGGTTATTAGCACATAAATGAATTGGACTGGAATTCGAACTCGGCTCTCCAATTCCTCAATCCGAGCCGCTATCCATTACTCAACCGTGCCTCCCTTATAATCCCTATAGACGAAAGATAAACCGAAACTGCTTATGAGTTTGACGTTGGTCATTTTTGTCTATTGTTTTGAAATAATATATTTGACCCTGCATTGAATCAATCCAACTGCGGAATGGTGAACCTGTGCGTCTTTTAGATGAGTTTTTTTTTTTTTTTTTAATTTCTTCTGCGGTAACTGGCCGTAGCACAACCTACGTTCATTTCAATGGCATAAAATTAAATGAGATATCGGTAAATGTAACAACAAAAACCGTTTCCATACAGAAAACATTGGGCATTCTTTCGTTAGCGTTACAATTTTATGATATAATATAATATCTTAAAATAAATGTCCAAAAAATTAACCTTTCAAGTCCACTATCTGTTGTCGGTTTTCCAAGACAGAGTGAGGTTTTCTTCCTAACTTTTTGTTTATGCTAAAGTAGAAAGTCGGCATATTGATTATATTATGATTTTCCCTATTATTTACTTGTCGTATACAATTAAGTTGTTCTTGCTGTTGGAAGCCTTCAAGTGATGCGGTTTTTATTATTTGAGGAAATATTTTGGGATTCTGTAGCGACACTCTATGAGTTATTATAGGTTACACTTGTGACCTTGTTAGGGCCAGAAATGAAGACACAAACAGAGGAATTGTTTTAAACAAAATATATTAACAGAAACAGTAATACGAATATATACAAACGAGAATGTTACAGCAAGAATGTTTAGTCTGACTGCTGGAAACTTCCCTCTCAAAAAAGGCAGTACCTGCTCCTATTTATAGCTTGGAGAGTCCATGCGTTCGTGGGTAAATTACCATAAGAGTTACTTTATACCAGTTCATTCTACAAGTGGTAATGCTACAATGTTATCCTGTGCTAATTAGCGCATGGCCAGGTCATCGGCGACTAAACAGCTCCCCCAGCACGATTTTCTGAAGAGGATAGTGACTAGATACACATCAGGATTTAAAACAAAACCTGTCAAATGTCTGATATACCTTCTTGTAAGCTCGACTGCCAAGTACCACTAATGGGTAGACTGGACTCCATAGCTATGCATGCAGCAAATACAGTGGTCATTCTTGGGCTGAAAACTGAAATAAATGGCCAGGGCGAATCCGTGGTTTAAGCGAACGCTGAAGTTGGAGGAAGTCGGAGTGTAGATTCCTATGGAGAAAGGCGAGCTCCGCCATATGAAGTTTTTCCAAGACCTGTTAGGCATGAACACATAACTCCCCGGCTTTCACCCGAGAACCGATGTGGAATTAAACTTTTCAAGTGCTCAGCTGTAGGAATAATGATCAGAATAATGATGATGATCATAGGCTACCACATGACCAGTGAGAATCGCCCATGGGTGCATACACAAAGAAGCTTCGAAGTCCCTTCCCCCTCATTTTTTTTCTCTCGTCTGACATTAGTCTCTTCATCTTTATCGCGTCGTCTGCGTTAGAAGCTTGTGTTTGCTCACAATGACACGGGGCAGCCTACAAGCGCATGGCTTTGTGTTCCTTTGGAAATATATCTTCACAAGATACTGCAAATATCTCCGCCTCCTAGTCCGCATGTTGTGAAAAAATCAATGACTCACCGTTTTCTGTTTAAAGAATATGTCATCGCTAGGGACACAGAAGATAAATCCGGCCCACTCGAAGCTCTACTGAGAATATTTAATACGGCTTCTCTCGAAGAACAGAAGAATCTTTCGGAAGCTGAAATTTCAGGTGGGTACTATTACAAGTAAGACTCTCAATTTTTCAGTCTTTTCACACTGCTTGTTGTTGCATACATATTATACATACTCTACGTTGGACAAATGTGAATCTTTGCATATAATTTTGTCTTTGATGCAATGGAATAACCTGTCCGCCCCATGAGCGATTACACTATAAGTATATGTAAGTCAACGGACTACCTAGACTAGCTGTGATCTGTTGAGTACAACTCAAACTTACACGAGAACTACAGACCTTCCAATGGTAGCACTAACTACTGGATTGACTTGCAACGACCTTGTGCATAAGTGTTACCTTTATTCTTAATGTATTGTTTTTTTTACAATAAACCTTTACTTATTTTATCCACACTGTTTTCCAAGTATATATTCCTATTAGCACGGAATATAACAGTGTTTTACTTAGCAAAACTCTCTGAGAACAGAGGATATTTACTATTCATTTCCTTTAAGCTATTCCGTTCCGTCCAGTTATTAAGGTGAGTTATATTTAGATATAATAATGCCCATAATGGGGGAAATTGATAAAAAAATAGAGTATTCCTTTCTCTCATAGCGCAATTATTATTATTTAGTGTCATCGACGCGATATGAAAACACAAGAAAAATGTTCACTTCTTGCATAATACTCCATAAACTAGTGTTCACGATGTGAAAGATAACCAAATATTAACTAGTGTACTCGAGGTGATGTTAACTTACTTTAACTGATGATTTTAGCCGACGGAATATGTGATCTTATTAACCTTCATTATTCTTAATATAGTTGACAGCATGCACTGCTCTATTTTGCTTTCGAACTGTCAATGTATATTGTGCAGTAAACTATTTAAAAATACTAATTAATTACTTAAAATTATAAAAAAAAACTTAAATTATAACATTCTGTATTTACATTTAGTATTTACTACTAATAATATGTACAGGTTTATTGGCTCTAATTACTAAGAAATACACTTTTTTTTCAACAGAAAATTTAATTATAGACTTTTATCCATATGTATTTTTCTAAAATTTAATTTTTTTTAATTTATTTTTTTTTTAAGCGTATCACCCCAAGCATGGCTGGAGGCCACTATCACGCAAGGGGTTATAGAAGGGTTGGAGGAAGAGCATATAGGAGTGGTAAATGAGAGGATGTGGAGAAAGAGAAAGACAGTGGATCGATCAAGGCAAGGGGGTTACAGAAGATTTGGAGCGAGAGCAGATAGGAATGAAAGGTGAAAGGATGTGGAGAAGGGAAGTGGATCGATCAAGGCAACTCGAGATGTCGATTGACGTTACACTTAAATAGTTGGAGATTGTATTTGTCAGGGAAACAGTAATAGGGAAGGGAGTTCCACAGGTGAAATGTGCGAGACATGAAGCTATTGGAGTAGAAGAGACGTCTACATCTAACAGTTTCCACGGTGTAGGGGTGGGAACGGGATGCCAGCCTCGTAGGACGTTTAAATTCATGAGGCCTAGGGACAAGCGAAAGCAGCTCCTCGGAGCAATTACCGCGAAAGTATTTGTAAAAAAGACAGAGCGAGACAACATCGCGTCTGTGAGAGAGCGACTGCAGACGAGATGACAGATCAGGGCCAATCACATTGCATATCCGTCTCTGGATCTTATCAAGAACCCTGAGGCAAACAGCAGGAGCTCCAGACCATATATGGCAGCAATACTCCATGCAAGGGCGAATGGTCTATTTATAGACTTGGAGGATCGATTCCGGGGAGAAAAATTTCCTGGCTCGGCACAGGGAACAAATTTTCCTTACGGTGGATGATGCAACTGACTCGATGTATTTGTTCCATCTCAGATCAGCGGACAGCGTGAGACCGAGCAGTCGCAGAGAGGAGCTCTCGAGAAGTTGGTCTTCAGACATTCTAATGGGATGCAGGGATGGATCCTTGTGGTGGTTAATAGAGAGCAGTTTTGTTTTAGAGGCGTTAAAGTTAACCATCCATTTTTCTATAGTCTAGGTGCTGTAAATTGATGAGACATTGTTGCCAATCTGTACTTAAAGTCATGAAATCTAGGTACCATAGCGAAGAGCAATATTAATTCTGATATATCCACAGAAATGTGGCACAGGGCCAAAAATGGGGACTGGGAAAAGGACGGTCTTCTTCTGTCTTAACGATAACTTAGCGCGCCACATACACTGACCCAGTCATACAAACAATATTCATTACACCAAAACAACACATTCTTACGTAACTTTCTTACTGCAACCACCATAATACCTCTTTGTCTCTATGAAAATACTAACTAGTCCCCATATTTACAATTCATGTCTGGGGGGGGGGGAATAAAACAACAATTCTAAAAACTAGCCCCAATGAGTATTTACAATATGAAAATAAAACTATTTACAAGAAACTAAAGAAAATAATGTACCATAGCGAAGAGCGATATTTATTCTGTATAAATTACAGAAATGTGGCACAAGGCCGAAGGGGGGATTGGGGAAAAAGGACGGTCTTCTTCTGTCTTAACTATAACTTAGCTAGCAACAAACACTGACCTAATCGTACGAACAATATTCCTTACACCAAAACACCACAATCATACGTACCGTTCTTACTACAACCACCATAATACCTCACTGTCTCTGTGAAAATACTAACTCGTCCCCATATTTACAAGTCAGTGTCTGCGCGGGGAGGGGAATAAAATAAAAATTTAAAAAAACTAACCCCAATGAGTATATACATAATGAATACAAAATATTTACAAATACCATAGCGAAGAGCTCACCCGAGCAATTGCCATGAAAGTATTTATGGAAAAGAGACGGAGAAGCAACTTTACAGCAATGAGGAAGTGACTGAAGCTGAGATGCCAGGTCAGAACCAATAATATTGCACATTCTTCTTTGTATTTTATCAATAATCTCTAAATATAAAGCAGGAGCAGCGTATGTGGCAGTAATATTCTAAGCATGGATGAATGGTAGACTTATAGATATGTAAGATAGATTCTGGTGAGAAAACAATTGTCAAGCAGAAAACGGTGAAGGAACTTTCTTTGTAATGCATTCAATATAGATTTCTCTTCATGTCAGATGATAATGATAGCCTGAGAAGATGCAATGAGTTACTCACCTGGAGGTTAGCATCAGCCATACTGATGGAAGGCAGAAATGGATGATTAATAAAGACAGCTTAGTTTTGGAGGCGTTAAAACTAACAAGCTATTCTCTGTCCCAGTTACGGACTCAATAGTACTGCTAGGTCATCCTTGATCGTCCTAGCCCACGTCTTCAGCTGCCCACCGACACGCCTTCGCCAGCCAGGAAGAGAAGGAGGGAGAAGTACATCACGGATGAGCTCTCCCTCCGGGCGTCGAGCTGCGTTCTCGAACACTTCAAGCCTTCCTAGGTCAACCGCTCTAAGTGACCACGTTTCGCAGCCATAGAGAAGGATAGTCCGAACAATAGCCTGATAGATGCGCCCCTTCGTAGCCGCGAAAATCTCTCATCGCCCCCATAGTGACCGCTTGAGACGTACGAATGCGGACCTTGCAGCTCCTATACGGCGTTCGCATTGGTCAGTTGGAAGCAATACAAAGCGAAAGTCATAATGCCCCCCATACGGGTCACCTCAGGACAGTGATAATATTCACCAAAAATCTTTTCCAGCTACCAGAGCCGGTGCGTACTATCCCGAACATGGGATTTCCGAAGCAGAGATTTTTAGTTTATCAATATTTGCTTTGTTTTACCTGCATTTATACGCGTTACAACTAAGCACAACTTAAAGAATGAACAATTTCCGAATATTTTAACGTCATTTTCGTGTAAATCCAGGAATTTCTTTTACACACGCTTACTCTCGAAAAATCAAACAAGATATTTTGGAGGCGTTAAAAATAACAAGCTATTCTCTGCCCCAGTTAACAAAAGGCTGAAAATTCATTTTGGGTATCAGTTGCCATTTTGAGCAAGAGCAATTGGTTGTACCGTCAGCATAGATACCAAGGTGAGAGCCAATGCCATCGGGAAGGTCTTTAATGAAAATTAAAAGAGTGAGATCAAGGATAGAGCCCCAGGGGACAGCTGCATTAGTATAAAAGAAAATCTAGACTGTATGCAGTTTTTTAGCGTGCTTTTGAACTAACTTTTAACGTGTTAATTATGTAGTATGCTATTTAAAGATATCAACCAATTACTTAAAATTAAAAATAAATAAAATATTAAATTGTAACATTTTGTATTTACATTTGTCTTCTACTGACAGTAATATAGATAGTTGATAGGCGCATTCTTGCCATAAACTTTTTAATTGTACTCATTTTTTCCATATGTATTTTTTCGAAAATCTTGTTTATTCGTTAAGAAAATTAAATGATAACATTCGTATTGTGAGTGGGCCCCTTTGTCTGGTGGCAATCAATATTTTTAGACCTACTCCGCCAATGATCTCCAGAATAAATTACCCAGTTCTATTCAGAGCGGTGTTCACTTGCCTAGACAGTGATGAACATCTTCGATTTTCCAAATGAATCCTCTAAATTCGCGTGTTCTTTCATATCATCAGACACGACTATAAGTAACGTTAATGAGAAGAAGACATTATGGTAATAGTCTTTGAAAATTGGTTCCATTGATGCAGGTCTCAACCTCTAAAGAACCAAAAGTAAAAGTTCATGAACGGTGGGGAAATGAGAAAAAACAAAAAAAAAAAATCCAAACAATTTGGCAACGTACTTGGCCCAATTGTTTAACTTTGTAAACATATGAGGTGTCGCCTTTGATTGATTTCTCGCAGACTTGCAGGCAGAGGAATCAGTGCTTCAATCAGTAACTTCAAATTCGATGCCATTATGTTATAGACTAAACTTTGTCGGTGGTACAAATTAATTTCGACGGCCATCTCCCTCTCTCTCTCCTCTCTTTTTCTATCTCTCCCCCTCTCTCGTTGTGTTCCGCTGTTTTTATTTCTTCCTCTCAGGTTATTTAGCCTTCTCTCTCTAACGGTCTTCCTATTGCTTTCTAATCTGTGCCACTCTCTTTTTCTTTTCCCTTTGTGCTCACAGGCAGACTGTCACCGACCTCCTACAATCCGAAGTAATTAAATACCTCACAAAGGGTTGATAAACTGTAAAAAACATCAATCAATATCAGACATACACAGAGTGCATCACAAATATCACCATATATACCTACTCGAAAGAATTTGCACATAAAGCTATATAAAGTACTTAGCATTATGTGGGAGGTATTTCTGTAGGGTAGATACGGGATGTATTTTTGCCGCAGGCTTATATCCCGGGTAAAAAACAGCGAAATTATCCAATTGTTAGATAATCTTTAAACTGTTATATGTTAGATATGATTAAAGGTATCTTACTGGAATTCTCCGAGGCTTTAATAACTCTATTGGACTCTTCTTTGAGCAATAAGAATGTAAATGATGATCCCTCTTGCTGTTGTGACCTTCTGATCCATTTTCCCTCCCTTCTGCTCCCTCTTTTTTAAACTTATTCACTGTTCCCTTGATGGGGCTTGAATGGACTTTGAAGATGGAAGCCAGGATATGAATGTTGGTACTATTACGGCCCTTCAGTATCTGTCTATATTTCTAAGATGAGGTATTATATACACTATTTACATTATTCGGACTATTGGCCTAGTCTTTGTCGCCATATTTATTACAACGTTTCGGCCCTTTAAAGATGGAAGCCAGGGTATGAATTTTGGTACTATTACTGAAGGCCTGAATGATCTTTTCCTCTCACTATTGCCCAGTTAGGATGATATATTGGTGCTGACACCTGTTTTCTATCTAGCTGAATAACTCAAAGGGTTTTTCAGTGATTCTTACGGCAAATGGTGGTGAGATGGTTAAACGACTTATATAAAAATCTGGAAAAGAGAAAACTCAATTAGTTTAGTAGCCTTTTAGATATTAAACATTTTGCGGGATGGACAACTATCCTATCCTGTTAGACGATGTGGACAAAGTTGATGTTACTCTTGGTATTATTTTGCAGCAAAAGAAAGAATTCCCTGTTTGATATAGGTGGGCCAGTCAATTTAATATTTTCGTGCGACT
Organism: Acanthosepion esculentum; assembly: GCA_964036315.1. Classification (NCBI taxonomy): domain Eukaryota; kingdom Metazoa; phylum Mollusca; class Cephalopoda; order Sepiida; family Sepiidae; genus Acanthosepion; species Acanthosepion esculentum. Next base: position 4,202,016 of record OZ038518.1, on the reverse strand, counting down.
ATTATAAAAATACTGGTTGTAACAGCAAAACTGTTCAATTGTTAGAATAAGCTTTGAACAGTTGTATCTTAGAAAAGATTAAAGATATCTTACTGGAATTCTCAGAGGTTTTTTTATAACACTATTGGTCTTTACTTTGAGCAATAAGAATGTATTTAGCTCTCAGTTGAAACGACGATCCTTCTTGCTGTTGTGACCTTCTGATCTAATTTTCCTCTTTACGTTTTGTTATGGTCCAGCTTAGGACCAAAGAAGAACAACACGAACACAAGAGTAGAAATAACGAGGATATATTACACGGAATAATAATACAAGATGTGGAAGGTGTTAGTAGGACTGTCAGTCTGGTTTGGAGTGAACTACTATCGACTCGACTCGATTCGTCCCTCTCTCTTGAGAGGCGGAGTATACATAGTGTTAGGAAGAGTTCATTCTGTAGTTATAGGCGTCAGGTGGGCGATGTTGTGAAAACGTATTCCTAAAATAGAGTTTATTATTAATGAAAAAGAATTTTACTAGAATCTAAAGTTTATAAGTACGTTTGTCCAGCATTAATCTTGCCAGAAAAGGGGAAATATTAAAGAAGCCGGGTCTAGTATTCACCGTGCGCGAGATAGATATTATGCCTGCCTCATAAATCCGTCTAAGATTTTAGGAATACGTTTTCACAACATCGCCCACGTGACGCCGACGTGATGGCATTTCAAAACGGAACGCTGATCTTAAAATTCAGTCATTTTGCTTTGATTATTCATGTGTCTATCGTCTTTTCACGTTGACTTGAATATCGTCTAATTTTGATTATGTTTTAATTACTATGTCCTGAAGAAGGTCTACTAGACCGAAACGTCTGACTTCGACATTGAAACAACATTAAAAACAAGTAAACTTGCATATTCGGATTTTTTGTTTTTCCATATTTTTTCCTCATATATATGATATATAATACATATATATACATTTAATATATATAATATATATATAATATATATATATATATATATATATATATATATACATAATATATATATAATATACATATATAATATATCTATTATATATATATAATATATATATAATATACAATATATATATTATATATATAATATGTATATTATATATATAACATATATATTATATATATATAATATATTATATATATATAATATATATATTATATATATATATATAATATTATATATATATATGTGTGTAGGTATGTAGAAAATTAAGAAAATAATACGTTAGGTAAATAATCCGGAGTTCTTTAGCATTTTTGTTTTTATTTTTATTTTTTGAAAACAGTGCTCCATACAGAAGTAGAGCTTAAATTATAATTATACTGTTAGACGAAATAACCAAAATGGCCGCACCAGCCGTTTCCGTAGTAATTATTTTACGAACTAACACGCTTATAAAGATGCGCAAACTTCCAAGATTGGTTATTCCTAAATTTTCGCTTGAGGATGAAACAGGGCTTGATACCTTAATTCAATTTAATTTCAATAATTATACTGAAGGTTTCGGCACTCGTTTTTTGAAACATGAGAACTCTTATGTAGCGAAGGAATCACATTTTTAAAAAAAAAATAATTACAATATATAATATATTATTTATAATATAAGTCCGAATATTGGTATCATTATGGTCACCATTGCTCAATTGGGAAGATATAGTGGGGCTGACGCTGGACGATTTTATCATGTTCTCTTTCTAGCTAAAGAACTCAAAGGGTTGATTCTTACGACAAATGGTGCCTAGATTACTAACTGTCTTAACTGTAAACTTCCAAAAAGAAACATAATAAGTTCCTTATATATATATATATATATGTGTGTGTGTGTGTGTGTGTGTGTGTGTGTGTGTGTGTGTGTGTGCAGGTATGCAGAAAAATAGGAAAGAACACGTTAGGTAAATAATCCGGAGTTCCTTAGTATTTTTGCTTTTATTTTTAAAAAGACAGTGCTCCATACAGAAGTAGAGCTTATATTATAATATTTAAAAAAAATAAATGATTCCTTCGCTACTTAAGAGTTCTCATGTTTCAAAAGCGAGAGCCGAGACCCCTAATATAATTTTTGAAATTAAGTTGAATTAAGGTGTCTGGTCTCGCTTCATCGTCAAGGGAGAATTTGGGAATAAGCTATCTTGTGGTTTGCGCGTGTTTATAAGTATGGTCTCTTGCAACATTAGTTACTATGGAAACGCCTAGGGTCGACTATAATGGTTTGGTGGTCTAAGAGTTAAGAATTAATTTTGATCTACAGACCAGTCCCCTTCGAAAAGTTTATGTCAGGTTATATTGGGGTGCCTATTTCAAGTCTGATAGTAGGAGTGGACGTCTAGTTTTTTTTTTAGTTTTTTATAAGCGTATCACCCCAAGCAAGGCTGGAGGCCACTGTCACGCAAGGGTTTATAGAAGGGTTGGAGGAAGAGCAGATAGGAGTGGTAAAGGAGAGGATGTGGAGAAAGAGAAATACAGTGGGTCGATCAAGGCAAGGGGGTTACAGAAGATTTGGAGCGAGAGCAGATAGGAATGAAAGGTGAAAGGATGTAGAGAAGGGAAGTGGATAGATCAAGGCAACTGGAGATGTCGATTGACGTTACACTTAAACCGTTGGAGATTGTATTTGTCAGGGAAACAGTAATAGGGAAGGGAGTTCCATAGGCGAGATGTGCGAGACATGAAGCTATTGGAGTAGAAGAGACGTCTACATCTAACAGTTTCAACGGTGAAGGGGTGGGAACGGGATGCCAGCCTCGTAGGACGTTTAAATTCATGAGGCCTAAGGACAAGCGAAAGCAGCTCCTCGGAGCAATTACCGCGAAAGTATTTGTAAAAAAGACTGAGCGAGACAACATCGCGTCTGTGAGAGAGCGACTGCAGACGAGATGACAGATCAGGGCCAATCACATTGCATATCCGTCTCTGGATCTTATCAAGAACCCTGCGGCAAACAGCAGGAGCTCCAGACCATATATGGCAGCAATACTCCATGCAAGGGCGAATGGTCTATTTATAGACTTGGAGGATCGATTCCGGGGAGGAAAATTTCCTGGCTCGGCACAGGGAACCAACTTTCCTTGCGGTGGATGATGCAACTGACTCGGTGTATTTGTTCCATCTCAGATCAGCGGACAGCGTGAGACCGAGCAGCCGCAGAGAGGAGCTCTCGAGAAGTTGGTCTTCAGCCATTCTAATGGGATGCAGGGATGGATCCTTGTGGTGGTTAATAGAGTGCAGTTTTGTTTTAGAGGCGTTAAAGTTAAGCATCCATTTCTCGCCCCAGTTCACAACCGATTGGAGGTCCTTTTCAATTTGAGCTGCCAGGTTAACTTTGTCAGCATCACTAGATTTGTGTTTGAGGCAGGAGTAAATTGTGGTGTCGTCACCGTAGAAAAAAGGCATTTTTATGGCCTTGCGGCCGGTCGTTAACTATCGAGAGGATTCTGTTTCATTATTATCTGCCTATTAATCTGTTTATTTATTTGTTTATTCAAATGGTAATTTTCTTTTACAAACGTGTTGAAATGGATTATAATTTTTTTTTTGCGACTCCACAAAGGTTTTTTCTATTTAATGATTGGGCTGAGCTTTTAAGGCTTTTATCAAACTATAGAATTTATTTGTTTAAATTTTTTTTTATTAATTATTTAATGCGAAAATTTGTTGATGTCGGCAAAAAACCGTTAACTCCTGTCTATGGTTTAATAACTTTTCATTATTTAAAAACTTAATGATGTGTAGTTTTTCATGTAGGCATAAAGTGCATGGGTCGTCCCAGGTTTTACAAGTTCTTGTTCTATTTATTATTTTCCATTTTACTTTCGGTGTTTTATTCGTTTCTGAGTAACTAATGTTGCAAGAGACCATACTTATAAACACGCGCAAACCACAAGATAGCTTATTCCCAAATTCTCGCTTGACGAGGAAGAGAGACCAGACACCTTAATTCAACTTAATTTCAAAAATTATATTAAGGGTCTCGGCTCTCGCTTTTGAAACATGAGAATTCTTATGTAGCGAAGGAATCATATTTTTTTTTTTAAATATTATAATCATATATATATATATATATATATATATATATGGCCGTCCATTGATTTCTGCTTTCTGTTGAGGTTACTTCTAGACTCGATGAATTACTTTATTATAATTATCTCAAATCCTCCTAATTTCTATCACTTGTATATCCTTACTTGAACCGGCTTCTAATGCTCTAGACCGGGCGGCTTGGTGATAGTAGTCGTGCCTTGTGGGCGCACAGTCCTATGGGTAAAAGAGAAACTCGGATGTGTTCCAGCACGGAATATGTGATCGAGCGGCGCTATATCGAGTCTGATTCGCTACCCCCCTTCGTCACCGTGGCCTGTTGGACCAGTTGGTATGACGCTTTCCTCTATGACGTAACTCTCCGGGTTTCGATTCTCGGTAGTGGATGCGCACTGCTGATGAGTCCCGAATATGGGACGAAACGGCCGCCCAGTGTTTTCTGCATTCTGTTGACGTTTCTTCTAGTCTCGATGTTTTACTTAATTTTAATGCATATATTTTTTTTTTCTTTAAAGATATATTATAAAAATAGTCTAAAAGCACAGCCCTAAACCAGAAATAAATTAATTCAGGTCACCTGCCTATATTACAGTCGTCGGTCATTTCTGGTTTAAATCGGATCTGAGAGAAGACAGCTTAATAACATTTCCACGTGTATTAGCAGGATGCGAACGAAATAATAACATGTGTAATTTGAACTCTCTATGCCTGTTCTGCTCTGTAGCCGATATCACTTACATTACCCCCACGGTCATATATAGACTAAAACCTGGGACTCATTTCAACTTAGTATAAACGGTACAGAGATAAACCTATTTGCGCATTGAAAGTTCATGTTTTCAAAGAGATAAACATGTTTGTTTCTTGATTACCACTTGACTTCGAAGAGCAAATAACAATCGAGGCAGAACAATTTTAACTTAGAGATGTGTACTCGGTTATTCATTTTTTTTTTTCCCCTAATTCTACAGACCTAGATTTTTTTTCTTGTAAAGATGAATGGTATATTTTGGATAATTTGGAACAATTTGGAGGTGATGAATAAAAAAGAAATAAATTCCGTTTTCCACCATTAGCTTTAGTTTCATGCTGCAAAATCCCATATCGTACGGAACAATAATCGTCATGACTGCTTGTAAATATGGGGAAAAAAAAATAAATGTCCATTTTAAGAAAATCTTAGTGTAAACTAAAAACAACCTTTTTGAAATATGAAAGAAAAATAACATAACTGACAACAATTCGAATATTGAGGGAAGTTAGCAGCCATTGCAAGAACTTTTTTTTTCTTCTTTCTTTTTTTTTTTTAATAGGCATCATCCCATTCAAGGATGTAAAGCCACTAAGACAAGGGGTTACAGGATGTGAAAGAATAAAGAACAGAAACATTAATAATGACTAGGAAGAGTAAAGAATATTAAGGACAGTAGATAGCGACCGACATTGCATTTAAATCTTTGCAGATTAAAGTTGGCCGTAAAGTATGGAACCGGAAGAGAGTTCCACAAGCGAGAATTGCAATAGAAAAAAACTGTTATCATAGAATTTACAGCTACATCTAGCCAGCTCAACTGTAAATTGATGAGATCTTAACACCAGTCTCGTACTGCGCTTAAATTTTTAAAAAAAGTTAGGTACCATTGCGAAGAGCGATATTTATTCTCCTATATACAGAAATGTAGCACAAGGCTAAAATGTTGAATGGAGATTAGGAAGGACTTCTTTTCTCTTAATACTTAAGTTATCTAGCCATAAACACTGACCGAAACGTACCACAATATTCCTTACACCAAAACAACGCATTCTTACATACATTTCTTACTACATTCACCATAATACCTCATGTCTCTATGAAAATCCTAACTAGTCCCCATATGTACAATTCATTCTGTGCGGTGTAGGGGAATAAAACGACACTTTAAAATCTATCCCAAATGTGTATATGCGATATGAAAACAAAAACTATTTACAAGAAATCAAACAAAATAATGCGAAGAGGGATATTTATTTGTAAAATACAAAATCTGGCACAAGGCCAAAAATGAAGAAGGGGAAAAAGAACGGTCTTCATCTGTTTTAACTTTAAACTTAGCTAACCACAAACACTGACCCAAACATACCACAATATTCCTTACACGAAAACAACGCATTCTTACTTACCTTTCTTACTATATCCACCATAATACCTCAGGGTCTCTATGAAAGTCATAACTAGTCCCCATATGCACAATTTATTCTGTAGGGGGTAGGGGAATAAAACAACACTTTAAAATCTATCCCCAATGTGTATCTAAAATATGAAAACAAAAACTATTTACAAGAAACCAAACAAAATAATAAATTGAAGAGTGATATTTATTCTGTTTAATACACAGAAATGTGGCACAAGGCCGAAGTGGGGATTGGGGAAGGGACGGTCTTCTTCTGTCTTAACTATAACTTAGCTAGCCGCAAACATTGACCCAATCGTACGAACAATATTCCTTACACCAAAACACCACATTCATACGTACCTTTCTTACTACAATCACCATAATACCTCATGGTCTCTATGAAAGTCATAACTAGTCTTCATATGTACAATTCATTGTTTGTGAAAGGGGAGTAAAACAACAAATTTAAAATTCTAAGTAATGAATATTACCATAGCGAAGAGTTCATCCGAGCAATTATTTTGAAAATATTTCTAGAAAAGACACGAAGACGAAAACATACGGCGATACGAAAGTAATTGATTTTGAGACGCCAGATCAGGACCAGTAATATTGCAGATTCTCGTTTGGATTTTATCAAGGAGCCAAGGTAAATAGCGAGGACACCGGACCATATATAGCAGCAATATTCTAAGCCTGGGCGAATGGTAGACTTATAGTTATGTAAGACAGATTCTGGAGAGAAAAATTGTATCTCACGATACAGTGAACCGACTTTGTAAGATTTCTTGGAATTGCAAAGAAAATATTTGTCGCAGATTACTTCCAAAACGAACAGAACAAATCGCAAGTCCCAACTCGAATACCAGGGCCAGAAAGAAATGTCGAAATCTCGATTGGCATGTCCTGTGTCACAAATCACAATGCCCGTAACCAGTCAGAAGAATAGATATTTATTCGTACGATTGTACAAAATGAGACACAAGGCCAAAAAGGAGATTGAGGAAAAGAGCGGTCTTCTGTCTTAATTTCTGAACTTAGCTAGCCAGAAACACTGACCCAAACATATCAACAATAGTCCTAGCACCAAAACAACACATTCTTTCCTACCTTTCTTACTACATACACCCTAATACCTCAATACCTATGAAATCCTAACTTGACCCCATATGTACATTTCAAAGTCTGTGGGGGAAATAGGGAATTAAACAACAATTTAAAATCCCCAATGATTATTTACAATATGAATTAATACTATACATAGGGTGACCCCAAAAAACGGGAATTTTTGAAGTGCGTATTGCCAGACATGAGCAAGTGGCAACACTGCAAGACAGTGACCTTGAGCAAGTAAACATTTCGTCATTTTAGTAACAAGAATGAAATTCACAATATCCCAGCTGAGATGTTGCATCAGTAAATAGGGGTCTCAACAGCAAATTTCAAGAATGCATTCGTACAAGAGAAACAATGATGGAATTTTCATTTTTTTTTAATTATGTCCTGTAGATGGACAGGACATAATTTAAAAAAAATGAAAATTCCATCATTGTTTCTTAAATGACATGTTTTAAGGTTTCAATTACTATGAATTAAATATTTTTCTTCCATCACTCTTGGTTTTACTGGATTGTTAAAAAGTTCCCGTTTTTTGGGGTCACTCTATACAAGGAAACCAGTCAGAAGAATAACACATTCGCCGACGAACGAGGCAGCAAAGTACATTAAATTTTCATTCCCAATTCGAGTACACCAACTGCTTTTTATCAACGATGCATTTTTCTTTCATTCGCCGACAGCTGGGAGAGGACACAAAGTATTAGCATATCCGAGATAATTTTTATGGCGACTCCTGCAACTGGATTTTTTCTATTTTGGACATTCCGGGTTTCGACGTATTATGCAGAATACGTGCCCCTTTTTTGGTTCGGATGGGCCCTACTAACATTAGTTATGTTTAGTTTACTTCGTATTCATGTTTAGTTTGTTTTGGGCTTCACTCCCTCCCGTCTCATTCTATTCATCCATGAATTTTTAATATAAATTTTATAATCATTATATTTTTATGGCATGGGGCGCGTTTTTTTAGGTCCCCCTTGAGATGATGCAGTAGTGTGGTGTATGGAGGATGGACTGGTGATGGACGAATTTTTATGGTAAATGGGAAAATTGTAATGAGTGAATGGGTCGTGAATCGAATTAGCTAGGTAAACAAAGCGTACATTCAAAAACTCTAATATCGGGGCAGAAAGAAATGTCGAAATGCCGATTCGCAGGTTTTATGTCACAATTCACAATGCAAGTAAGCAGTCAGAATAATACGCTCGCCCGCCGACGAACGGGGTAGTAAAGTACGCCAGTTTCTTCTCCCACTTCGACAACACCAACTACATTTATCGACGATGCCTTTTGCTTTTCATTTGTCGACAACTGGGAGAGGGCACACAATATTAGCATATCCGAAATACTTTTATGGCGACACCTGCGACTGACTTTATTCCTATTTTGAACATTCCGGCTTTCGGCGTATTATGCAGAATATGTTCCCATTTTTCTCAGTGTGTAACTTTCTTTTTCGCCGCATTTTCAACCGTAGAACACACGCGACACGCTGTCACTAGGTTTGACGAGGTATTTTACCGTTTTCTTCGCTGCAGACTTTCTTAACAGCTGACCTAGCAAAGAATTCAATATAATCATTCACTTCGTGTCGTCTGAAAACGTTAGCCTTAGAAGACCTAACAAATCACTTTCCTGGAGGTTAGCATCAGCCATGTCAACCATGGAAGGTAGAGAGGAGTAGCTCAGATTATTAATGGGGAGATCTTTAGTTTCAGAGTCGTTAACGTCAACAAGCCATATTTTGCCCGTTTTGACTTGATCCCGTTTTGAATATCGGCTTCGATTTTGACCTTGTCGGACCTTTCATTTTCATGTATTCTGAGTAGAGTTGTTCCGTTTTAAGTTCCTGTGGGCATCAGGCATCATTCATTTGTGCCATTTTTCCCTGATACTGTTCTTTTTTTTATTTTAAAATCCTGGTGGAATAATTCATTTTCTCATCACTAACATCACACAAATTAAATTCTTTCACTAACAAACGTTAAGATGAGGCATTATTGTTCCAAATGTTATTAGGCTAGATCCCTTGCCAAGACCTAGTCATATTCAGACCGAAATTTGTCAAAATTAATAAATTAACCAAAAGAACAGAAATATATATATCCATCACAATGAGTAACCAGAAACAAATCCACTTTTCAAACCCATCAGTATTCAGCAAATAAAGTAGTAGATAATTGTGTTATTATGGTAGAGCAACCAGAAAAAAGCCACTTTTCAAACTAATCAGTATTCAGTAAAAGAAATGTAGTAGATAATTGTGTTATTATGGTAGAACAACCAAAAAAAGACACTTTTCAAACTAATCAGTATTCAGCAAAGAAATTATTAGATAATTGTGTTATCATGGTAGAGCAACAAGAAAAGGCCACTTTTCAAACTAATCAATATTCAGCAAAGAAAGTAGTAGATAATTGAGTTATTGCGCCAAAGCTACAAAAACGCCACTTTTCGAAGCAATCACTCTTCAAAGAAAGTAATAGTGTTATTATGCTAGAGAAGACAGAATAAGTTGATTCTCTGGCTTGGATGATTGCCTATGCCAACAGTCTTTGTTTGGCAGATGACTTTAGCTTAGGAGACTGTCTAGCTGAAGTATCTTTGATTGGTTGATAATCATAGCTTTGGTGATTGACCAGCCTCAAGTATGTCTCGCAGAAACTTGAGGCATTGGTATCGGAAATGCTGTAGTTATTTCGTAAGCAATAGTTTATATAAGGAATATGTGAATTCTAGACAGTAGCGCGTGAGAAATTCGGGCACCCAAAGATATTGAAAGAACGGAAATGCCGACAACTCTAAAAGATGGTAACCACTTAAAGATTGGAAGCACAGAATTAAATAACATACCAGTTAAGCGCTGGTCACACATGTGTCGTTTCCAGCTTTTACGTGCAGATGGCCTACGGCCAAATCACACAGAAAACACTGGTCATCTTTCGATAACCAAATTTAAGCAGCTTTGAGTCAGGTCAGTACTCGGTTAACAAACCTCTTGGTAACATTGGGTACTTTAAGCAATCTCTATTTAAATAGGTATTTAAACTCATAAGTTTGCTAATCTGTTAATATATATATATATATATATATATATATATATATATATATATATATATATATATATATATATATATATATATATATATATCAAGCAGGCAGATCTTCCAGTTCGTTTTAGAGGATACTGCAAGCAATCATAGATGTAGAATATCAACTACTGATATTCTATTTCAGCGTTTCAAAATAAGTACTTGGATGGGGATCAACTTGGGAACACTGGGTACCTTAAGCAACCTCTAAAATCCGAAATATGTGCCGGCCTTAAATAACCCAGAAAAGGTTGATAAGCTGTAAAAAAAATCAAAGAAAACAAGCATACAATATTTTTCATCCAAATATATACGTTTATTTATTTTTATTTTATCATAGCGACCAAGTCGCCGGTGTGTTGACCAATATGTTTAATACCACCATTTTATTTTTTTTTTTATTAAATAAACTGAAATTTTATTAAACATATGAAACAAAACCATCATTTATACTCGTTAACCGCCTAACGAATAACGGTTAGGCTGATATAATGAAGCGAAAAATACGAGGATCATGCGATCCATAATGCCCTATTAACCAGCATATCTAAATTTCCGAGCCACTACCCATCACACAAGGCTTAATGATTACGCTCAAACATGAAACTTTGGTATCGCCACTCGTTTTAGACATCTGTGTCCACAAACAGCCAAAAGTATGTAGAATATATGTAAAGTCTTGTAAAAAATATGTAGAATATATGTAAATTCTTGTAAAAAATATGTAGATTATATGTAAATTCTTGTATAAAATATGTAGAATATATGTAAATTCTTGTAAATAATATGTAGAATATATGTAAATTCTTGTAAAAAATATGTAGAATATATGAAAATTCTTGTAAAAAATATGTAGATTATATGTAAATTCTTGTATAAAATATGTAGAATATATGTAAATTCTTGTAAATAATATGTAGAATATATGTAAATTCTTGTAAAAAATATGTAGAATATATGAAAATTCTTGTAAAAAATATGTAGAATATATGAAAATTCTTGTAAAGATTATGTAGAATATATGAAAATTCTTGTAAAAAATATGTAGAATATATGAAAATTCTTGTAAAAATTATGTAGAATATATGTAAATTCTTGTAAAAAATATGTACAATATATGAAAATTCTTGTAAAAAAATATGTAGAATATATGAAAATTCTTGTAAAAATGATGTAGAATATATGTAAATTCTTGTAAAAAATATGTAGAATATATTCAAATTCTTTTAAAAAATATGAGGAATATATGAAAATTCTTGTAAAAATTATGTAGAATATATGTAAATTCTTGTAAAAAATATGTAGAATATATGCAAATTCTTCTAAAAAATATAAACAAAATATAGACTGAAATTATCAGCTAGATGCCCAACGAGAAAGAAGGTTTGGGATATATGGCACTCACAGGATATATCAAAAGCACAAGAGACAGTGGCGTAACGGGGGCGGGGGTCACCTACCTGGCGAGCTTGTGGTCAATGGATGGCCTAAATAGGATGTTGGAGTTTTGATGAAAAACTAAGAGCTAAAAAGGGTACGAAGTTGTGGAGAGCAATGATCGCTCACGTCCTGAAGGGGCACGTCACAGAGAATATTCTTTACCCACTATTTCTTCTTGGTCTTCCGGTAGGCAATTTAACATCGTACTTTTTCAGCGTTTTTATTTCAATTTTTCTTTTTTGTTATTTGACAGTTTCGGCGATAATCATAATTTACCGCCTTTTTTCAGACCCCCCCCCGCCCGCCCCAACACCCCCTTTTTGTGCTGTTTGCGGACATGACTGATTTCATTACTTGGCTTCTTTCTACAGCTAACGATAAAAAAAAATATTATGTCATACATATTTTTTTCTTTCTGTCTTAGATTTCTTCACGTAGTTTCTTTGTCAATTATTCTTATCTTTTATTCTGAACAGAGTGTTTTTTTCCGCGCTTCATTCCTTGCAAATATTCACCTGTTTACGTCGACATTTTTGTTTACTTCCGTCTTATTGCAGATCTCCATGTTTGTGTATCTGTTTTCAGCTATGAAGTCTTCTTGATGCAACCTATCTCCACCGAGGAACTGAGCAAATAAAACATTTGAAATAGCTGAGATAAGGCCAGCATATTTCGTACACTAACAGAAGCGTAACAACTGTCAGTTTAACGTAAGGTTTTTGTCTTACATTCTCCTTCGTTCATATATCAGCTACCTTCAGCGAGTGCGCGTTCATGGCTCTCCACAATTTCCTGTTCTTTTTTTTTGTTGCCGGTGGCGGGGCGTTTTACATGAAATAAACTACAACTTTTTGCCCCGCTTCGTTTGCCGTTCATCTGTGATAAGCCCATCATTTTTCATACACTTACAGAAACGTAACAACTACTCGCTAATACTAAAAGCTGTCTTATTTCCTTATGCTTTTATATACCAGTCCTCTTTAGCAAGTGAGCGATCACAGCTCTCCACAAATTCCTATATTTATTGTTTTTATATTTGAAATAAACTATGGCCTTTTACTCGGCTTCGTTTTCCGTTGAACCGTAACAATTGCCCGCCTATCCTAAAAATTGTCTTATTTTCTTATGGTTTTATGTACCAGTTCTCTTCAGCAACTGGATGATCATGGCTCTCCACAAGTTCCTGTTTTTGTCTTGTTTTGTTTTGTTTTTTGGTAGGAGGTGTTTTACTTGAAATAAACTACGAACTTTTGCCTCGCTTCATTCCCGTTTATTTGTGATAAAGCCATCATTTTTTCATACACATACAGAAACGTAACAATTGCCCGCTTATCCTAAGAGTTGTCTTATTTCTTTATGCTTTTATATATCAGTTCTCTTCAGCACGTAAGCGATCACGGCTGTCCACAACTTCCTGTTTTTATTGATTTTTACTTGAAAAAACTATAGTCTTCTATCCTGCTTCGTTTTCCGTTGGTCTGTGGTAAGGGCCCAATTTTTCATACCCTTACAGAACCGTAACAATTGCCTGCTTATCCTAAGAGTTGTCTTATTTTCTTAAGCGTTTATACACCATATATTTTCATAAAGTGGATGATCACGTCTCTCCATATCTTCGCGTTATTTTTTTTTGTTTTTTGTTTTTTGGTCGGAAGGGGCTTTTCTTGAAATAACCTATGGTCTTACACCCTTGTTCTTTTTTCTCTATCTGTGATAAGTTCATACATTTTCATATCCTAAAAGAACCTTAGCAATTGCCCGTTTATCTTAAGTGCTATCGTAGTTTCTTATGCTTCTATATAACAGTTCTCTTCAGCAAGTGAGCGTTCATAGCTCTCCACAACTTCATGTTTTGGGGGTTTCTGATCGAAATAACCTTCTGCCTTTTACCAGCATATTCCATACCATAACAGGACAGTAACTATTGATTGTCAGATTATTCTGGATGTTGCGTTAGTTTCTTCTAGGCTTATGGTCATATCACATTTAGACACGTACGATCACCGAAGTTAAGCAACGACGAGCCTCGTCAGTACCTAGATGGGTGTTGTGGTAGGATCCACCTAATTTGCATAGCGGAGTACCGACGATATAAATATGGTTGGTACCGGGAAGACAAGGAGGCGAATCAAGAGATTCACTGGAGACTCTGCCCGACTGCGACGTAGTCAACACATTCTCCAGGAACGGTCTTCCCAGGAATATACAAAAGACTATATGTAAATATTGTGTACACTTTCTTGTTGCAATATATTTTGTTCTAAGTACATTTTGTGTTGCATTATTATTCCATGCATTAGTCAAATTTCAACATATATATATATATATATATATATATATATATATATATATATATATATATATATATATATATATATAATATTTATGTTTTTAACCCCAAGCAAGGCTGGAAGCCACTAGCACGCAAGGGGTTACAGAAGGTTTGGAGGAAGAGCAGATAGGAGTGGTAAAGGGGAGGATGTGGAGAAAGATAGTGGATCGATCAAGGCAAGGGGGTTACAGAAGATTTGGAGCGAGAGCAGATAGGAATGAAAGGGGAAAGGATGTGGTGAAGGGAAGTGGATAGATCAAGGCAACTGGAGATGACGATTGACGCTACACTTAAACCGTTGGAGATTGTATTTGTCAGGGAAACAGTAATAGGAAAGGGAGGTCCATAGACGAGATGTGCGAGACATGAAGCTATTGGAGTAGAAGAGACGTCTACATCTAACAGTTTCCACGGTGTAGGGGTGGGAACGGGATGCCAGCCTCGTAGGACGCTTATATATATATATATATATATATATATATATATATATACACACATACACTTATGTTGTGTATGGTTCGTGTGTGTGTTTGTGAGTCGTCTATTTCTTTTTACCAGTATGTGTATATATATTCGTGCTCGACTGGTACCAGCGGGTGAGTATGTGTGTATGCATGTGAATGGTCCTACCACTGTATTTGTCCATTATGAGTGAATGTTGTGTGTTTTTGTGTGTGCGGTTATGATCTATTTAGTACTGGTTAAAATTTTTGAAATCAACAGCCACAGTTTGTTTCATGCTTAACGCAGTTGTCAGGCCATGTGCTTTAAATAACCTACAAAGTTATGATAAGCCGTATAAAACGAATCAATCAATCAATCAAATATTGATTAGCTAAACAGGAATGCATTTTAGTTGCATTACCATTCTATGGTATATAAATGTATAGAAATTACAGTGTCCAGTAAATGCGGGATCAGTTTATATATTGATTTTAAATTAGAATTGGTCCCCCACTTTATATCCACATTATAATTTCATTGTTGCTAAGCTGTATAAAAGGAATCAGTCAATCAATGAAATATTGATTAGCTACACAGGCATGTCTTTTAGATTTATTTACACTCTCTGGAATATAAATGTATAGAAAATAATGTTGTTACAAAATGAGGGATCGGTTTATATATTGATTTTAATAGAGAATTGGTCCCCAACTTTATATCCACATTATAATTTGTTGATAAGCGGTACAAAACGAATCAATCAATCAATAAAATACTGATTAGCTACACAGGCATGTCTTTTAGATTTATTTACATTCTCTGGAATATATATGTATAGAAAGTACTGTGGCCACAAAATGAGGGATCAGTTTATATATTGATTTTAATATGGAATTTGTCCCCCACTTTATATCCACATTATAAATTCTTGTTTTTTGATAAGCCAGAGAAAACGAATCAATCAGTCAGTGAAATACTGATTAGCTAAACAGACATGTCTTTCAGATTTATTGACATTCTCTGGAATATAAATGTATAGAAACTGTGGTGTTCATATAATGAGGGATCAGTTTATAAATTGATTGTAATATAGAATTGAACCTCCCACACTTGGATCAATAAATCATTACTATCCTCCCGCCACAAAAAAAAAATTACAATCTAAAAATATTTTCTGGCTTTTAATAACCTGAAATAGGTTGACGAGCCATAGAAAACGAATCAATCAAACCCGTTCTCTTGACGAAAAGAAGAAAAATTAATGAGTAAATTATTACATCTTTTCTTGATCTTTTATATAATATTTTTATATATATATATATATATATATATATATATATATATATATATATATATATATATATATATATGCACATTTCCTTTAAAACGACAGACAAGGTGCTTTTATTTAGTTTTTTATACAATTCCTCATGCGATCTAATAATGTTTTTCTTTTCGTATGATGAATTATATAAAAACAGTTAAAATATAATCCTTGAAAATGGCTAAATGTATAGCCGAAAGCGCTTGGATAAAAAGAACATTCGGACAGTTTTTACCTAATTTATCATCCGAAAAGAAAAACATTATTAGATCGCATGAGAAATTGTATAAAAAACTAAATAAATGCACCTTGTCTGTCGTTTTAAAGGAAATGTGCATATATATATATATATATATATATATATATATATATATATATATATATATATATATATATATATATATATATATAAGTGTATAAAAATCTAAATAAAAGCACCTTTACAGTCGTTTTTAATGAAATGTGCATGAAAGAAGGATTTGTGCCTAAATACACATACACACACACACACACACACACACACACACATATATATATATATATATATATATATATATATATATATATATATATATATATATATATATATATATACTAAAATGCTGCCAAAATGCATGCATGTTGAGGCATTTTAAGCTTCTGACTGACGAGACGAGCTGGTCTTCCACCCGAACAGATTCCATGTTCTTAAAGATAAAACAAAAAACCTACCAAATATTCAAGTAAAAGTTAAAATAAAAAAAGCTCTAGGTTCTGATAAGAGGATTAATTACCTTGTCAAAACTCTTCAAGAAAAAATCCACCTATCAACGTTTCGTTCCTCCATTTTACTTAAACGATATTAACCATTCCCTCAGCACAAGGAACCTGCCATTATTGGTATATAAAAAAAAATTTTCTTGGTTGACTAACATTTGCCGATTCATTTAGTCGACACTTAGAAAATCGGATTCGATAATAACGCCTCAAGATGCGTTTACTTAAAAGGAACATGTAAGACTCTTTCGTTTTTATAAATATTCAATTTACATCTCTACATATATTTACCACACACACGCACACACCCACACAAACACACACATACACGCACACACACACACACACACATATATATATATATATATATATATATATATATATATAAAAGTGAACATAGAAGTCAACACTTAGAGGCGACAGCCTGTTTCATGATAGATACAATCGTCAGGCCACCTGATGTTCGATGCAATCGTCAGGCCTGACGATTGCATCGAACATGAAACAGACTGTCGCCTCTAAGTGTTGACTTCTATGTTCACTTTTATATTTACATACGCTCTATCTCTGATATTGAGCACTTTATCCCATAAATATAGCACATCTCATATATATATATATATATATATATATATATATATATATATATATATATATATATATATATAAATAACATGTGGGCTTACTAATCCTGAGACCTGGGTTTGAATCTTTCACTAGACTTCCTGATGTTATTGGTCTGGATCGGTCAATCCCAGCGTGCGTCACCTTTCGAAAGTGTCTTGACCCAAGCTTATGAGTGAAATCTGGTAGATGGAACCCTTGGTGGCCGTCGATAGCTGTGCTTCCACAAAGTCACAAGTCATCGTGAACGAGGGTTTCAGTGTGCTGGCCTTGTTCAGATTGTTGATCACTCTAGATAATACGCTCACTCCCGGAAACTGTAACTAAGGTCTACTCAGCATAGTTGCAGTATAAACCACAGGTTGGCTCTGGGGATGTTAAGCGCTCGTCTGCAGTAGGAATTGGCTAGCCGCTCTTATAGACGGGTATCCTCGAATATGAGTGTCCAACTATTATTAATATACATATATATATATATATATATATATATATATATATATATATATATATATATATATATATATATATAAACAATAAAGACCAAATCACCTCATAGTATATATATATATATATATATATATATATATATATGTAGCATAATGAGAAGCCATGTATACTTTCTTAATATGTATATAATATAGAAAAAACAACTGAAAAGTTGCAAATTAAAAAAAAAAAATTTAATGTTTTTTTTGTGAAAGTATTTATTTATATTTTTATATATATATATATTTGATATTTCAGATCGGCCCCGATCTTTCTTCAGAAATGGCTGTTTTCAGAAGTTTGTTTATATTACGTAGAGTCCGTCGCGACACGCGGACGTCACGTGATATGGAATGCAACTGTGTTTGAATATTTCTAACGTAAAGTTTTTTTAACTATATCTATAAAAAAATATTTGTTTAACTATTGAAATATTTATAAATATTTAAAATAACCAAATCTTTATTTAACACTAGTTTATGTGTATTTAATTTTAAAATCCAGTATTCTTCTTCTTTCTTTTTTTTTTAAAGAAAGATCGGGACCGGTCTGAAATATCAAATATATATATATATATATAAATATATCAAATATATCAAATATATATATATATATATATATATATATATATATATATATATATATATATATATATATATATATATCAAATATATATATATATATCAAATATATATATATATTTATATATATATCAAATATATATATATATCAAATATATATATATCAAATATATATATATATATATATCAAATATATATATATATATATATCAAATATCAAATATATATATATATAAATATAAATAAATATTTTCACAAAAAGACATTCAATTTTTTCTTAATTTTCAACTATTCAGTTGTTTTTTCGATATTATATATATATATATATATATATATATATATATATATATATATATATATATATATATATATATATATGCTGGGTGTAACAGCATATGGAATGTCGAACTGAACCCTTTATTTCACTCACTGGGGTAGACTCTTCTACTTCCACGTGCCATGTCTAATCGATGTCAGTTACCAGTTATCTCCTGTTAATTCCCCTCTCCAAGTTCTCCACTGCCTTAACGATTCCAACCACCTGAGGAAAGCCGGAGCGTACAACGGCCGAAATGTTGTAACAAATATGGCGACAAAGATGAGGACAATAGTCCGAATAATGTAAATAGTGTACATAATACCTAATCTCAGAAATATAGACAGATACTGAAGGGCCGAAACTTTGGAATAAAAATGGCGACAAAGATGGGGACAATAGTCCGAATAATGTAAATAGTGTACATAATACCTCATCTCAGAAATATAGACAGGTACTGAAGCGTCGAAACGTTGTAATAAATATGGCGACAAAGATGAGGACAATAGTCCGAATAATGTAAATAGTGTACATAATACCTCATCTCAGAAATATAGACAGTTCCTGTATATTGTTTTGTTTTAAAATATATTTAACTGTGTTTTGTTATATTTTGTTGTTCTTAATATTTTGGGTTACAACAAAAAGCATGGCGGAAAAATGTAATGATATAATTTTGGATGCATAATCATTTCGTTGGGGTAGAATAATTCCTATAACTGACCTCTGGTCAACATCAGGGTCTTAGTCCTCTGTTGAACGCCTTATGAACATCAAAGCTGCTGAATTAATAGGATTAGATTGGCTTAAAAAGGGCTAATTGAGACCCGCTCCTTCCCATTGCGCGTTGCAAATTCCATATTGGCTGTAGTATTTCTGCCTCTACTGCTTGGGCCAACTGTATATGAAGCATTTATTCCGAACGCCGGGCCTAAACTTTGTAAATCTTGCCGAGTGATTGTACGCGTAGAATCGGTAGAAGAGTCACGTGCCCACTCCCCGGATCTATGATACGAGGCCCCTCAACTCTACTGCATCTCAGTTTTCGTAAAGCATTATTCATATAAAATACAGATTTTATTCTACCCTAATTATGTGCAATAATTCATCATCTTATATTACTTACATTATTCGGACTGTTATCCTCATCTTCATCGCCATATTCACAATGTTTCGGCCGTTGTACTCCTCTGGCCTTCTTTATGCGATATATGTTCACCAAGGACACATGGCCCAGAGGATAAAGGCGTTGGTTAGATCCAGTGAATAGACCCAAAGAGATGTGAGTTCAGTACCAGGCAACAGCAGTGGTGAACCAAAACTTTCAGAGTTGAGTTAACGAGAAGTAACGGAGACAGCCAGAAGAGGCATGGCAGGTGGAACTAGAATAATCTACCCCCCCTGTAGACGAATTAAATGGTTTGGGTTGAAATTTCAGTCAACTGAAGAAGGCTGGAGCGTACAAAAGCCGAAACGCTGTGAATATGACAATAAAGATGAGGATAACATTCGGAATAATGTAAATAATATAAATAATCATAATACCTCATCTCAGAGATATAGACAGAAATCTATCTATCTATCTATCTATCTATCTATCTATCTATCTATCTATCTAAATAGTAAAAGTCCGCGATTGTTTGCGTGCTTGTGTGTTGTATCCGTCTGGCGCATAATGATACAAGCGTTGTTTAGGCACAAAGTAGTTTTATTTTAACTTTCTCCAAACAGACAATTTTTTCAATTAAAATATTTTTAAGTTAAAAGACAGACACAAAGAGACCCCGATTTGCTGTTTCTTCTAGTTGTTTGTAGAGAAATTATTTATATTTCAGCTTTATTTAAATAAACAATATTTTAAATATTTAAAAAATATTTTCAAGTGAACATGACATAAAAATATATTTTGGCACAGTAAAAAATTTTTTCAAGTGAACATGACTTAAAAATAGATTTTGGCACAGTAAAAAATTTTTTCAAGTGAACATGACTTAAAAATAGATTTTGGCACAGTAAAAAATATTTTCAAATGAACATGACTTAAAAATAGATTTTGGCACAGTAAAAAAAGATTTTCAAGTTAATCTGATTTAAAGTTCAAGTTTATACCGGAAGTTTTGTTCCTATGAAATGTTTAAACAATCAGTAAAACGTTAAACATGAACTTGTCAAACGAGGCCATCGACCACAGGAACGAATTGAAATATTTAATTGAATTATAATAAAATTAACTCTCATCTCAATGTAATGTTGAAATCAACTTCAGTATTTTATAACCTGAACCGTCAGTGACCCAACGGGTCTGGATAGTCGGTATGTGGACAATACCACCAGAAAAATTAAAAATAAGTACAATGCATCTAAATAAAAATTAGAGACCTATCATTATAGATCATGCCATCTTAAATAAATCAACATTGCTTTGCGACAATTTTAACATCAACTTGAGATTTTTCTTGTCAAAAAATTGAATATTTTTAACGCGTTCAACATTATGGATAAAAAATAGTGAATTTTATATTGTGTTTTTTTTCTCGTTATTTAGCATGAGTGAAACAATTTCATTGATTTGGTCGAAAGGAACAACAACGCACCTGAATAACGTCAAAACTCGCGAAATTTGTACATCTTTTAATAGTCAGTATTGCTTAGTTTAATTTTTAACGTATATACAGTCAGGTAGAAAAAAAGGAGATGCTGATAAGCTAGTGAAGGTTACAAAGCACTCCCCGGGAGGGCGGGGTTGGGAGTTCAGTATAGTATACACCGGCCCTGTGTACGCGGGAATCAAAATTGAGTTCCATCATTTTTATTTTTTTATACTCTTATTATAATTATTATTATTTTATATGCCACGTCCCTTCAGGACATGAACGATCTAGGCGTAAACTGCATATCTCTTGCAGCCCTTAGCAGTTTTTTTTTTTTTTTTACATTTTGCAAAATCTCCAGACACCATCACTCCTATACCCATTCACACAAGCTCGTCAGGCCAGTGGCTAGTTGCCATCCTGCATCTCTTTATTTTACATTGATTTTCAACCCGTACATGGCTCGGGAGCCACTCGAGGTAGAATTCTACAGCGTAAGAGGCACAGTTTATGCAGACATGTGGGGAAGATGACAGTTAACCCTAGACTTGAACAGGTTAAAATTGTATTAATCTGGGTAGCGCCCTCTATGGAGCCGGTTCCGTAAAGCTAGAATTTTGTGGAAAGAAGCTACACGAGTTGAATTTAATCTCATCAGTTTATATACGAAGGTGGTTCGCTACAATGTGCTTAGAATGGCGGGTCTTAGGCGCGAATGATACACTCAATAAGCGCTCAGACGGTTAACTTTTTTTTTATTTCTCTTTCCTCATTATGCGTCCAACAAATTTAAGCTTTTCTTTTCTAATTCTGAAGGCCTGTGTTCTTTTTCTTTCTTTTTTTATTTAAAAAAAAACATTTTCTTTCAGACTAACCTCGTCGCTTACTTAGTCTGATTGGGAAATTGGAGTCATGGACAAGCATGGGACAACATCTTAATCGATGTTGTTCCCAGGTCTACCTTTACCGTGGGTTGTAGCACCTGTTAAGGTCACAGCTCTGGGCAAATAGTGAACCCCACCAAACAAAAATCGAAACACTAGGAACGTATACAATTTATTTTTATGGTCAAATTATCAGCAGTACATTTTTTACAAAAATACCAACAATACATTTTTATAGTAAAATGACTGACAATACATTTTCTTAGTAAAATGACCAACAATATAATTTATATTAAGGTTACCAACAATACATTTTTATCGTAAAATGACCAACAATACATTTTTTTAGTAAAATGACCAACAGTACATTTTTTTGTAAAATGACCAACAATACAATTTATATTAAAATGACCAACAATACATTTTTATAGTAAAATGACCAACAATACGCTTTTATATTAAAATTACCATCAATATAATTTTATAGTAAAATTACAAACAATACAATGTTATAGTAAAATGACCAACAATACATTTTATTGTAAAATAACCAACAATACACTTTTATAGTAAAATTACCAAAAATACAATTTTATAGTAAAATTACCAACAATACAAATTGATTGTAAAATTACCAACAATACACTTTTTTTAGGAAAATGGCCAACAATACACTTTTATAGTAAAATTGCAAACTATATAATTTTATAGTAAAATTACCAACAAGTTAAAACGCTTCCAAGATATTTAAAGTTCTGTAATTCACAACTTGGGCATTTTCCTCTTACTGATGGCCATACTTTTTGTCTTCTTGTAGTCGATGGTTACTATTTACCACCGCTTTTCACTTTACTACCAAAATGTCTCGGAGTTCCTTTTCGTTACTTGCCGTGTCAACCAAACTATACTATTATTTTTCTATAAACTCAAGTATAAACGAATATCTATAGACTCAAGGTTAAACCCAATACTCGTTACCAACTTCAAAACAGCAAAAATAAGAATAAACCTCGTCTCCATCTTATAAAGGGATAGATTTTAGATTTTTTATTTTACAGTAATTTTATCCCGGAAATATACATGTTTTTAGTAAAATGACCAACAATACAGACTCAAGAATCAACTCGACCAAAGTTTAGCTACCGACTAAAGTGGACACTGAACCCACATGTGAACCCGACCCTTGTTTGACTATGACCTCAAGTATAAACCCGAACAATGCCCGCAGATTCAAGATAAACTCGACTATTGTTTATATACAACCTCAAGTATACACTAGGAAATGAACTAACTCCGATAATTATTTTAATATATTTTTTATTGCTATACGTTGTTTATATACACGCAAATATAAAAGGTCAGTGAATGATGTTAATACTGTTTATTATAAACAGAACATTTACTTAAATATTTGTGTCTATATAAATAACGTATAACAATAATATATATATATATATATATATATATATATATATATATATATATATATATATATGTATATATATATATATATGTATATATATATATATATATATATATATATATATATATATATGTTGTGGATTCCGGGAATGGAATCCTGTACAAATAAATAAACAGCGCCATTAATTGAGATAGAGAAATAAGTGTATTAAACGTAAGAATACAGACTTGAAGTGAAGATTAGTAGACCAGGAATGCGGGTTAGTAGAAAGTATATGTACAAGTCTCTGGAAGTGAAGCCGTAATTATCTCTCTCTCTCTGGAATCTCGTATAATTCTCTGTGAATACCCTGTGTACTGTCTCCGTATCTTTCACCCTGACTCAACGTATATCAACCTGCAGGTATTCTCTCTGTCACTATAAGTATACTTTGGACGAGTTCATCTTGCGAAAAAAGGGGTCTGCCCCACAACAATATATATAATATAAAAATATATAAAATTAATTGTCGGACTTAGTCCATTTCATAGTGTGGGACGTCATTTTTTTATGTTAAGATTCGCTTCGGGCAGATATGGACGTTGGAGGGAAATCATGGGAAATATGTAGTTTAAAAGCAATAAATTCGACTTTGCTAACTAGACGCTTTTTCGTAGCTAAATTGGTATAGCACGTCAGGCCATATGACGGTTCCGTGTAGGATACAGGTTCGATTCCTGTCGGAGGAAGTATAATTTCTTTGAAATTTCTGGAACATTCAGGCCGGTAAATGTTGTTAATACTGTTTATAGAGGGAATCTTCTTAAATATTTGTGTTTACAAAATTAACGTATAACAATAAAAAAATATATTAAAATAATCCCAAGTATATATGCTTGATTTATCTTTACTGAGGGACTCAAATTCTAAGTCGACAAATGTTTATCTACAGGCTCAAATATTAAGTCGACCACTAATTACACATGGAATTCAAATGCAGTCTATAGTGTAAAGACAGCTGATATTTACCTATGAACAGGATTGAAATGAAAGTAATATGAAACAGCATACGACATTTAATTACACAACATGATATGATATGCAATTAAATTCAGAAAACCAGCCGAAGAAGAGTACTGAGTACAAAATCAAATAAAGGAGGCCGGAGAGTATAACGGCCGAAACGTTTAGAATGTAACAATCCGGATGACCAAAGCTGATCTGAATAGCCAATCATATAATAATGTCATTCCTCATCAGTGAAGCTCCGATTAAAATTTTTGTCTCGACTATAATGTTTTTAAATAGTTTTAAAACAACCATTGTATGATTTAAAACCCCGAGTCTAATAATAATGTTAAAATATATTATTATACTAGCATAAAAGTCGCACTCCGTGTGGAACTTTAATCTAGCTACTGCGGAGAGATAAAACTAATGGTACCACTGGTCCAACTTAGAAAAGAGCAATGATTATTTTGAAGAAATTACTTTGATTTTCTTAATTCCCTCAATGGCACTTCAAAACCTCACTTTAACTGTGATTCGGGCTAAAATTTGGGCCGAAACTCCTACCTGAGCCGAAATTACCATTCAGGCCGAAAACTGAGTTCTTCAAATCACAAACTCCGTGTGACTTCAATTGAAAGGATTTCTTCAAATCACAAACATTGCAGAATTACAAGACCTCACTTCACAAAACCTTTTACTTTAACTCTGATACCTTGGTATTTTAAAGAAATAAAATGAATTCCCTCAATTCACAAAATTTTCGACATATTAAACTGAATTTAAAACAAAAAAATAATAATTGAAAAATGTCTTGTGTTACTTCGATTTCAACATAAATCAACAAACTTTTAAAACACTATTTTTTCAGTTATTTTCAAATTTTCATTTTTAACAGTTCCTTCCCCATCCGGACACAGATCCCAATGCTGGGTGTTCAAGCATCAGATGAAGAGCAGATTTTCAATCCCGGGATCACCCCGATTCCAAAAATATATATTTCGATGTATAGCAAGTGTGGCCTGAATTACAGTGGTTTCAGATACACAGACGGAGAGACAAAATTCGCCGTTTATTTATTAATATTGGTTAATTCTGTCGAAATTACTCGCGAGTATTGAGCCATATTCTTACTGGATCTGTTTGCCTACTTGGTTTCTGTAGCAAGTACGTTTTTACGGGGTGAAAATGCTTTTTGCCCAACCAAACGGCTTCAAATTCAAAGTTGTTCTTCCACTAGACTGTTTGCCAACTACGGCTAGAGAGCGCAGTCTACCCTGACATGTACAAGCTAGGCGAAATATTTTGTATTTAAGTATTATGTCTTCTTTTGTTTTATTTGCATGCGTTTTCCTAAAATCTTATGTCTTGACATTTAAAAAAACAACAAAAAAATCCCCCAACTATATTAAAAGATTTCTTGCATCAAATTAACCCCCACCAAAAAAAAACAAAACAAAAACCCCCAAATATATTAAAACATTTCTTGCATCAAAGCAAAGAAAAAACCACAATAAACCAAAAAACAAAACAAAATCCACCAACTATATTAAAAGATTTCTTGCATCAAAGTAACAAAAAACAAACCCCAAAAACAAAAACAAAAAAAAACAAAAAACCCCAACTATATTAAAAGATTTCTTGCAGCAAAGCAAAAAAAAACCCCCAAAAACTCCCATCTATATCAAAACATTTCTTGCAGTAAAGCAAAAAAAACGAAACAAATAATCCCATCTATATCAAAATAAATTTCTTTCAGCAAAGCCTAAAAAAAAAATTAAAAAAACCCTAAAACTCCCATCTATATTAAAAGATTTCTTGCACCAAAGCAAAAACAAAAAGACTTACATCTATATTAAAAGATTTCTTGCAGCAAAGCAAAAACAAAAAAAACTCCCATCTATATTAGAAGATTTCTTGCAGCAAAGAAAAAAAACCTCCCATCTATATTAAAAGATTTGCAGCAAAGCAAAAAAAAACCCCCAAAACTCTCATCTGTATTAAAAGATATTTTGCAGTAACGCAAAAAACCCACCCATCTATATTAAAAGATGTCTTGCCTCAAAGCAAAAAAATAAAAAAACTATTGTTTTTTTTAATCTCATGACTTGCTTATATGAATCATTTTGCTTTCATTCCTAATTGGCCACTTGTTCATAACTAATTCCATAATTAATTTAAACGCCCATTTAAAATTACTGTAAAATAAAAAATCTAAAATCTATCCCTTTATAAGATGGAGACTAGGTTTATGTTTATTTTTGCTGTTTCGAAGTCCATCACGAAATAATTGGACATACATATTTATATCTATTCTTTGGACAAAATCCACAGAAGAATCTGCAATGTTATCGGTCCTGACCTGGCATCTCAGCTTCTGTCAGTTTCTCACCGTCGTAACGTAGTTTCCCATTGCCTTAAATACCCGGTAATTGTTCTGATGAGATGAAACTTTGTTACCTAGACATTTTTTAATTTAAACGCAGTACTAGAGGGGCGGCAAGGTCTCATCATTTTACAGTGGAAATAACTAGATACAACCGCACGTTCGCTACTCAGAATTTCTTTTCTCGCACTTCTCAATTGTGGCAATCGCTTCCGGCCTCTCGATTCCAAGTCAACATTGCTCTTCAAAAATATAAATACAATAGCAATCGCTATCTACTGTCCTCATAATTCTTCTTTTTTTAATGTTCTCTCTTCTTAATAGTTTTTTTTCTCATATCCCTAACTCTCGGCCGTCCTGGGTATGACGATAAACTACATCCGCGTCCGGGGTAAGATGATAAACTACATCCGACAGCAAGGACGCTGATCAGGAGGTTTTGAGGAGCGTGGAACTGCCTCTTAATTGCTGGTGTTCCCAGGTCCACACTGGCCCGGGGTGGTAGCACCTGTTAGGTTCCCAGCAATGGGCAAATAGTTAACCCCCAAACTGGGGTCAAAATACTATGAAAGTGTTAAAATAGTTTTTAATATCAGCAATATAATTTTGGGAAAAAATGTTACAAGTAATACATTTTTGAACAAAAATATTTCCAAAAATACATTTATGGAAAGATAAAATATTACCAGCAATTCATTTTTGGAAAAAAAATATTACCAGAAATATATTTATGGAAATAAAAAATATTACCAGCAATACATTTTTGAAAATAAAAATATACAAGCAATAAACATCTTGTCGGCATTAAATAACACATTGAGATGGATATGCTGATATAACAAAACAAACCAAACCAACTAGACTTTAAGTGGAACTCGTACATACGATCCATCGTGAAAGATATAAAAATCTTAAATAACGCAATGAGGTTGATATGCCGTAATAACAAAACAAACCAAATGAAAACTTACAAACTCTCGGTAACCATTTACTCATTAGTAGCTTTATCGCCTTACTTGGGATGAAATGATTAAAAAAGAATAGTAAATTCATATCTGCGAACTCCTAAACTATTATTAAATACCCAGGCCCAATTAAAACTCCTTTCCTTTCACCCATTTAAAAGTTTCGCGTCTGTACCCTAATATACTTCCTACCGTCCTCTGCACAAATTCTTAGAGTATTTTACTGGCTATAGGACCCAGTCTGCTTTGCTATTTTCCCATAGTTGGAGTTAGCGGGACCAAACGACACTCCTCAGGCTTTCAATTCAGGATTGCCTTTCTCTTAGACCGGTTGCCACACAAGGCTATAGGACACTGTCTGTCCTGCTATTTACTCATAGCTGGGGAGGGGAGGTACCAAGCGACCCTCTTCAGTCATCGAATAGAGATTTGCCCTTCTTCTAGACTGGTTTCCTCCCAGGGCTATAGAACCCTGTCAGTCGTTCTATTTTACCCATAGCTAAGAGGAGGAGGGAAGGCTTCATACCTTTCCCAATGGTATTATCACGTACGAGAACTTAAAAGAATGCCATGGATTCGACTGGAATTAGAACTAGGCTCTTCGATTTCTCAATCCGACCCGCTAATTATTACTCCACCATACGTCCTTTTCTTTTATAGATTATTATTATTATTATTATTATTATTATTATTATTATTATTATTATTGCTATTATTATTATTATTATTGCTGTAGCTATTATTATTAATACTAATATTATTGTTCCTATTATTATTATTATTATTGTTGCTATTATTATTGTTATCATTGTTATCGCTGTTGCTATTATTATTATAGATGTTAATATAATTATTGTTTTCGCTATTATTATTAATACTATTATTATTGTTGCTATTATTATTATTATTGTTGCTATTATTATTATTATTGTTGCTATTATTATTGTTATCATTGTTATTGCTGTTGCTATTATTATTATAGATATTACTATTGTTTTTGCTATTATTGTTGCTATTATTATTATTGGTATTATTACCGTTATTATTGTTATTGTATTAGACCAGATTAGCGCAATGAACTCGACTGGAATTCAAGCTCAGCTCTTAATCTGAACCGGTAATTATTACTCCATCGGGCCTCCTTTTTCGTTATAGATTATTATTATTATTATTATTATTATTATTATTATTATTATTATTATTATTGCTGTTGTTGTTATTGTTATCAATTAAAAAATAAGATGTATTAAGTCTTGATGAACACTTTTTATTCTTCTTTTAACTTTTGATACATTAATGAAACAATAAAAAGAAGAAGTGATTTAATGAAGCAATGAAACAGATGCCAAATATTTTCTTTAACTGAGGTCCGTAGACCTCTTTTAAAGAATTATTTTGAATCTTCTTTCAATGTTTCATTGTTTTGGTTTTGGTGCAGCATATAAAAAGAAATCGCTGAAAGTTTCTGTTGGCGATCGTCTCTCGAGTTTTGTTTTTCTCCATTTTCTGTGAGGTTACAGACACTCATATTTTATCTTGATTCGTAACGTTCATTTTCTGAGAGAAAACAGCATCCTCTGACTAGTTTCGATACCAAGTGAGGGTCTGTTGTGGATCGAGATTAGACAGCACATCTAGATGATGGCGAAAAAATATTAGTGCCCCATCTGGTCAATGTCACTTTCGAATTTCATTGAATAATTTTTTTTTAATCGGTATCACCACATGTAAGGCACTGATGTCACTACCCAGGACGCAGATGTAGTTTATCGTCTTACCCAGGATGTCTTACTTGCTGCTGTCTTACTCCTCTGCAGAGATGCAGTCGGCGTAATCTACAGTCCCAGCCGACACAGCGGTGAAAGCCTTTATGAAAACTTAGCATCGTTTGTTACGAGACCACGAATATGGGGCGCTTAATGGCGATCAAACATGTTACCGCATGAATAAGCTAAGGTTGGTGTATATCAGTGTTTCCCAGAGTGGGCGCTAGCGCCCCCTTGTTGACTCTGTTATGTTGAAAGTTGGCATTAGGAGTGTTTATTTCATTTGGGGGGCGGTGGGCATTTAACAAATTTTTTTCCAAATTTTCAAAAATTATTCAATAGTGGCTACAAAATGATGTTTCTGAAAGGTATCTAAAGCTATCAAACTTTTCTTCATTGCTTCTCCAACTTGATATATTGCTTTCATCACACCCAGCTTCTTACTAAACAAAGAAACCGCCTGCAAATTACAAAACCAGGAAATCTAAAAGTACTTCTAAGCCTCATAGAACCTCGAGTAAGAGCCTTGGCCAGTAAGCACCAAAGTCAACAATCGCATTGAAAATATTGAGATAAGCTATCAAATGAACCTAGAGTAGTAAGAGCCTTAGCCAGTAAGCACCAAAGTCAACCATTGCATTGTAAACTTTGAGATAAGTTATCAAATGAATCTAGAGTAAGAACCTTAGCCAGTAAGCACCAAAGTCAACCATCGCATTGTAAACTTTGAGATAAACTATCAAATGAATCTAGAGTAAGAACCTTAGCCAGTAAGCACCAAAGTCAACCATCGCATTGTAAACTTTGAGATAAGCTATCAAATGAATCTAGAGTAAGAACCTTAGCCAGTAAGCACCAAAGTAAACAATCGCATTG